>CAVNYN010203811.1:0-20375 GCA_963692815.1 Nyctanthes arbor-tristis | reverse complement strand
GGGGGGGGCACGTTTACAAATAGAACTAACTACACATCAAACCTTTCCATTCTCCTTTCCTGTAATTTCCAATAAAATAACATAAGTACATTTGGGTTCTTTCTTGGCATGGAGTGGAGACTGATGCCAAAATCACTTGAAGCTGCACGCTAGGAGTTTCATTTACTACAGAAACTCCACCCTTTTGCAAACAAACTAGTTATTCTCTTCACTGATATCAGTAAGACCCTATAATCTCCGTTCAACGCCCTCAACCTCCCCGTCTAAATGCAAACCCACCCCCAGGGGCAACACCCAAATTCCAAAATCAGCAATAATTAAGATCAAAATAAAAAAATCACAAACTTATATGAATAAAGTCTCTTTTTTGAATATACTCACTTCAAATGACAAAATAATCAATGATTCCGAATTCCACAAAGAAACATACTTTTTCATTCTCCAAAAACAATTAAAAATTATCGAACACTGTCAATTAGCAGAAAAGAACAGAACAACCCACAAAAGAAAAAAGTACCTCAGCAAGCTTGTTTCCTTTGGCTTCATATTCTTCTCCAAGATTCTTTCTATTCTCTTCATCATTCCCAGAATCAGAAATTTTCTTGTTCCCCTCGTCCTCGTTCCGGCCCAACTTATCTGCTTGTACCCCCTCTGTTTCAACAGTTCTAGCTGTGGTATGAGCCCCATCATTTTGATTATTACTATTATCATTCTCATCATCAAAAGGGAGGTTCGAATAGTGAGAAATTGGTCGTTTTTTGCTCAGGTCTTTCTTCCATGTCATCTTCATCCTTCCCCCTTCAGGGATTTCCTGTATAGCAGGTGGATTTTCTTGGAAATCTTTTTCTTCGAGATTATGCCATGGTTTTTCTATGAGATCGGTTGATTGTTGGGAGCCTGCGGCCAGATCACAGTTGGGCTAATTTTTCTGTGGGCCTTATTTGAGCATGTTAGATTGTTGTTGAGCCGACCCAATTAGATATTCCAAATAAATTCAATTTTTTATTCAATTTTATTTTTTACTTTTTTTGTTGCACCATCATCGTTATATAGAGTTGTATTCAAAAATCTCGCGTAAGTTTTATTATGAAACCCCATATCCCATGTGAATTGCATGAATGCACAATGCATGAATTTTAAATACACATGGCAAGTTTCAATGCATACTACATTGGATAAGGGATTTTGTTACAAAACCTTTAAAAAGTTTTTTTTTAACATTTTTTTGGTATGGTTATATATATATATATATATATATACTTTTTTTTTAATCACACTTCTATAGGCCTATTTGTTTGAGTAGTGTTCAAAAATCCATGTACATCAAAATTTTGGGAGCAAAATTTTGGTATTTCATACTATATTCTGCCTTATTAACAAAAATTGATGTGTGAATTCATGAGATTTACTTTATTTATTATTAAATTGAGACTCTGAAACAAATTTGTAAATTATTAATTAACCACCGTATTTTCAAAACTTCTAAAATATCAAAAACTTTTCCCATGATAGTTAAGATACAAATATTCTTACTTATAGGATGGGAATGTGAAGGGAAAGAGGAGACAGCTATTGACTACTACTTCATTTTGGACATGTGGCCCGATGGTGAAACACTTTTCCGTATTCATGTGGAATTTCAAGAAAATTTTGACCTTCATGAGGTTTTATTTTTTTGGTTAATTTTAGTTTAAAAAAATGCTTTTCATTACTTGCGTAATTGACCCACATGATATGCTTGAAGAAGCAAGGCAAGCGGATCATTTCCTGTGACTCGATCATTGGTTTGTTGAAATCGTAAGTCGATTTGGGAGGGCAAAAAATTTTCATCATATATATTCATACATATACAAGAACTTTAACTTTATAGTTGAGATCTACCGTATACGATCGTACTTCCTTCACACTCTCACTATCTCACAGCTTTCAAATTATGTGTAACTAACATGCCATAGTTCTATTTTTTTACTAGATGCATCTTATTTAATTTAAATGATAACCCTAACTTTTTTTTTTTTTTTTTTTGAGAAATGATAACACAAAATAATATTGATTTCATTGTGAAATAAATAGGATTATCCCAAAAAATTATTACTGGGAATCCTCCGCTGTTTGTTGTCATCACAATTTTTGGTAGTCCAGTCAAACAGCGAAATGACCCCATAAACATGTGGCAAGCATATCTTGACTAAGGAAATTCCTAAAATCTTAAAAATATTTTGAAAGGATCTCCTTCTTAGATATTCTTGGGCCCAAATGTGTCCCTGAAGAATAATACAATATATTTATTGATACAGGTAATAATCGCTATTCTATGTATCAATGTAGAAATATTAAATAATAAGTCAAATAAATATAAGGTATGCGACGCATTTAATAGAATTTGTAATTTAATGTCATTCTTAAATGATGATTGTCACCCTTGGTGATAAATAGTACTACTCATCCAAGAATGGTGAAAAAATCTGAAAGGAAATATGTTGTCCAAAGAGGATATATAGGAATCTTGGACTCATAATTATATATCTTCATTTGTGTATTAATTATTTATAGGTAGACTTTTTTGTCAATTTACTTGCCAAGAAGTATCATTATCAAGGTACAAACAACAAATTCTGGATGGCCATAAAGATTTATTCCTAGGTGAAAAATAATAGGAACGTGGTGCTTACTAGAGACAAAAATAAATAACGCAAATGGAGACGGTAACAGTACGTGGTCTGATCTCGATCGAGACATTTATTTGACAAGAAGAACAAGTTATTAAACATTTTCTTTTCTCCATTTGTAAGTTCACACCAAGAAAACAAAATCTATAAACAATCAATCTCAAATTCATATATTTCAAAGTTGAAGACAATTCTTACACTTGCGAGGTGACTTGGGTAAGCGCACGGTAAGCTCACATGCATGAATCCCATACTATCAAAATTTACGCAGTGAGAAGTTTGATGTTTTTGTTTATTTATGATCAATGATGACTATACACTCATTCATGTGTTTAAAAAAAACATGTCCATGGAAATCCCCTAAAATATATCATGTGGGTCCCTCTATTCATCTAGAAATTCTTCCCTACTAGTTGCAATTTTTCCACTGTAAATGACTCTGGTATTAACCACGCCTATAGCCTATATATATAAACCACTAAATTGATCACAAATACCATCCCAGTGAACAACTAGAGTTACGAAGAAGCTATCTTACATTAGACCTTCAAGAAGAAGACATGGTGGCGGCAGTGGCGGCCGCTGCAGCTAAGCCGGAAAGGGCAGCTGAGGTGGAGGGTTGTTGGTTAAAACCCAAGAAAGGTAGTGTTTTTCCGGCAAAAAGGAAGTTGGTGAAGAAGATTATATTTGATGAAATTGTACATTGTATTCTTTCATGCTTTGGTTCTTTCTCCAGATGTCCAAGGTTTATTAACAATAGGGTGCAGCCTTAAAAAGATTACAAAATATTGATGTACGTGAAGGAAAACAATTCCATGTCCATGACATTCAGCTATGTTCACTAAGACGAGGCTTATCTGCGGTAATTATAGATGGTATTACTTTCTCACGAATTATTTGTGGTTGTTGACAGTATTACACTCTCAAATCTCTAAATATCAAAGTTTATATTTGCTTAATAACTTACACTACTTGTTAAATTGGTAAAACATAAATATTTTTTAACTTGGGAGACACAATTATTACTCACTTATCCACCATATATCGCCTAAATACTTTCTTCCTAAACACAATTTAACTCTTATTGTCAATGAATTGTTAAGATGGGGAAATATAAATAAAGAGTATCAAGATCGCATGTGAATTGTAAATTCCACCTCCAACACAACGGGGTGTATTCGGTAACATTTGCAAAGTGGGGAGCGAATAGGACAGCTCATGAATTAGCAAGAATGTCTGTTAATTTTGCTGGTCCTTCAATTTGGAATAAGGCACGATTGTTTCTTGTGGCCTCGCTTATGTACGACTTGGATGGCTTGAATTTGCAATAAATTGCACATTTAAAAAAAAAAAAAAAAAGGATTTCATGTGAATTACTACATAATTGTTTGATGGAAAATTTTCAAAAACTTGCCACCAGTGGCAGAGCCACATTTGGGCAAGGGAGCAAAGTTTTGCAAAATGTCTATTTTGGTCCTTCTTCTTTTTTATTAATAAAAAATTCAATAATAATTTTAGAATGTAGTGTATCTAAGCTAACATAAAACAAGAAAATTGTCCATATTGGATATATTATTATACACGTAATATTTGTACGATTCTTGAATTTCTACTACTTAAAGTATTATTGAAATTCATAAAAATATCTTAGTTGATATTAAAAGGAAAAGGAAAAAAAAAACCTTTTTTTAATAAGTTAAAATTAAGTAAGCTATGTAAATAAGTTATCTAATATATAATAGACGTCCATGTTTAAAGTTATGTTATTCAACATAGACGTAATATGTAAGTCAAAATTAGTATTATCTGATATGTAAAGTTGTCTTAATTAAAATAAAAACCTTTTTTTTTACTATTTAAATTTTTGCCCCTATAAATTAAAATTTCTGGCTTCGCCGCTACTTCTCATCCATGTGGCGTGTATGGATGCACTTCATGTGTATTTTAAATCTAAATCATGTGTATGTCAAATCCACATGACATATATCCATATATATCACATAGGTGAAAAGTTTTTTTACAGAACTTTCGGGAAGTTTTTGAAAGGGACTCATTGTTTGATATAGTATCTAAAGTTGAATTGTGCTATTTTATGGAAAAAAGGGTAATTTTCACTCTAGATCCCTAACCTTTTAATTTTGTATCAATTTTCTCTCAACTCTTTTTTTGGCCAACTAGGCCACAACCTTTCTTTTATTATCGTATTATGTCCCTAACGTTAGTTTTTATTCACAATCTTTTAATTTTCACAATTAACCCCTATTAATCTATGACTATTATACCTTCAATTCTTTATTTCCACTATATGTCCGAACCTTTCAATTTTTTTATAATTTTATTCTTATCCTTTTTTGGGCGTATGGACTCATAACCTTTCATTTTTTATCGTGTTACATCTCTAGTGGACTTCCCTTAGCTACGCCCCTAGGTGGGGAATTGATAGGCCCGATTTAATGCCAGATGTCTGGAGGCATAATATCTCCAGACGTTTATGTGGTATATCAAAGGCATGTCGTCTAACATGTTATATCATACCCACACATCTAACATGCCAAATCAACATTTGTTGGGACTATGCTGTTAGACATCTGACATTAGATGATTTTTGGGGAAATTGAACCTAATCAAAAGTGTGCAAACCAATTTGAATGTGATTAAATGATATAAGTATTATTCTTAAATTATTATTACATGGTCCCCTTTTTCAACAAAATATTATATTCATTTGATCAAACATCAGCAAACCACTGAACCAATATACAAAGGAATACAATCCAAACATTCATCACAAATGAAGAAAGAGCAAAGACTGTGACATTGTGGGCAACCGAATTACCTCAACGTAATCTCTGCCAAAATTGGAGCATTCGGAGCACACCAAGTTACTACCTCCGTCCCACAAAGATGGTTTAATCTTCCGATCTTTTTTCATCCGTCCCAAAATATAGTCTATTTAAAATATAGTCCATTTAAAATATAGTCCATTTTCTTAATAAAAAAGTAGTTACAATATTAATTTTCTTTTACACTCATATTTAATATGCATTGTAATATATAAAATATTATTATTTAAAGTGTAGCATTTAATGAATGAAAATGTATATTAGGCAATAATATTAAATTTTACATTTCCAAATATATTTGGGACAGAGGTAGTATAAAAGACTATTGCGTAAATATATAATATATATACACACTTCATCTATCCTAAATATATGATCTACTTTGCTTTTTTCACTAAGATTAGTAAATGTGTTGGGAATCTGTATTCATAATTTGTTCTTATTTAATGAGTAAAATTCAAAGTTAATGGTAGTAATTAAAGAAATTAAATAGTAATGAATTTGTAAAGTAATACAAATTAGACTTTTAATAGAGTAATGCTATTTATCTAGACTGAATACTGTTTTCCAATCTAGTTGACATTTTTACATTCGGAGATGGGTGGATAATTATACATACATGAAAATATCCACCCACTCAATATTCAATAAGAAAATGTCAACTGTCGGTCTCCCGTCTATATAAATAACATTATTCTTTTTAATATAAAAAAGAGATCATATATTTGGACATTTCAAAAAAGAAAATGAGACCAAATAATCGGGACAGAGGGTTATTATATGTAACATATTTACAAAAAATTCGAGTTCTAATTTTTCGTGGTTTCTCTAAGAAAGAATCAAGTGCCGAAGACATCACAAGCTATATCTCATCATGTACTCAAATTCTTGACTTTTTCTTGATAATCCTATGCATCAAATTAACACAATACAGCACCTTTTTTTTTAATTAATACACGACATAGCAGTTAAAGTTCATAATTAACAGCATTATTAGGGTTATATAGAGGTGTGAAAATGTTTAAGTAGGATCAATAATAATACACAGAGCAAAAATAAAATAGTTGGAATTGAGTTTAGAATACTTAGAGCACCCCCCGGTCTAAGTTTTTAGTTGAACCGGCCAGAACCAATCCGATTTTCAGACCCCGGTTTATTTTTTTCCTGTTTGTCTAAGTTTTCATTGTCATTTGTCTTTGGTTCTTTATCTCAAGGAGAAATGGCTAATAATTTTCAAATTAAAAAAATTAAAAGAAGATTAACATTGAGGCTCAGATCTGTATAATCAAGCGGAGGGAGAGAAAAGTGTGACGACGCCATGGCTGCGAATCTCCGGTTGCAAGCAAAATGGATGCCATCCGGGTCGCCGTGCCAAGATACGCCTCACTTAGTCTCAATCTCCCAATCGGATCTAGCTCAGCAAAACAGAAAAGAGAACAAAATCATCACAGCCTCAGAAACCAGAACTCAATCGCCAACGTCACCCAGATCGAACCAGGGTTCAAGCCATAAGCATATTGTCCGAAGAAGAAAAAGAAAAAGGAAAAGAAAAGAAAGAGCATTAGGATGCATGCATCAAAGCTTGCGTATATACATCTGTTTTTCTCCCAGGAATTTAAGGGCTGTTTGTTGATTTGGTTGAATAGAGAAATCATCGGAAAGGAGAGAGAGGCAACCGCCCTCCGAGAAATCCCTAATCTCTCTCTAACCTCAATTCTTATGCCGAGCTAAACCACTGGCTTTACCGATTTGGGCGAGCATTTATAGTTGCTTTCAACGTTCCAATTTCACCCTCGATTTTAGGAAATATAGTCTTTTTTTCTTTTTCCTTTTTTTTTTTTCTATATTACAATCACAAAGGCACTGAACGAGAGAAAATTGAATTTTGACCAATAGTCTAGGAGTTAATTAGAATGTCATTATTATTTTGGTTTTAAATTATTACTAGGCTTAATTTTACATATGGTCCTTAACCTTTATACTTTCTATCAATTAGGTTATAGGTCTCTGATTTTTAGTAAATTCACTCATAAAATTTTTTATGACATTTTTAACTTTACTTTTTAAATAAAAAAATCTTGAAAAAGTAAAAATAATAAAAAGTAAAGAGGAAAACAAATTTTCCCACTCACCTAGCTACTCATTCTACTTATATCTCTAATTTGACTAAAAATTATAAATACCCGCAGTATTTTTTTTTTTTTTTTTTTTGCGGAAAAACCTTATTTTTCATATCACTTCTAATAGCAATGGAAGGAGTAAGTAGCAAAATATGGATATATATAGATATATATATATATATATTTTTTACAATAAAACTTTGTTTGTTTACTATTTAAAACCTACCATCATTTATCAACTAATTTAAATTTTAAATTTTTGTCACATGTCAGCACACTATCAAACCACATATTTGATGAGATGTAATTTTTCACATCATTTTAATTATTAACTCTACATGGTATTATTACGTAATGACACATATACAACATTTGAATTTTAAATCTATTTAAAAATTACTCCGATTAAAAATGATTGCCAAACATAGTGTACATGAATTTGTCATTTACGACTGAGTTGGGATGAGGTGGGTAATTAGATATGTAAGATGGAAAAATTTTATTTTTTTCTTTTCTTTTTTTTTAACTTTTATTTAGAAAGTAAACAGTTATTAAAGAAAAAAAAGTAAAGGGTATAATTGTCAATTTTATAGTATTAGAGATATTTTGTGTGGATTTATAAAATGTTGGAGACCCATAGCGTTGAAGAAAAAAAAGAACCCAACTGACATAATGAGCAAAGATTGGAGACCAAATGTTAAATTCAACCTATTATTATTATGGTTAGTTACATTTAACGTCACTAACCTTCAAGTTAGTATCGATTACGTTTCCAGCCTTTAATTTTTTCCTGGGCATCTTTAATCTTTCAAAAGCGTTACACTTAAGGTCCCTAGGACGAAAACCGTTTATTATTCTGTTAAGTTTGGGGTATTATGATAAAATACAAAAAACTAAATATTTTAATTTTTTTTTAAAAGATCGGAAGGGGACGGGGTGTTGACTGCCGGAAATGGCAGCCAAGCCCTTGGAGGGGGAGACTCTTCGGGGAAGTCTCCCCCCAGTGCTGCCAGAAATGGCAGCACTTTTGGCTGTCATTTCCGGCAACTATTGGGTTTAATGGTTGCTGGAAATGGCAGCCAAAAGTGCTGCTATTTCCGACAAAATAAGGGAAGGGGGCCTCTCCTCCGTTTGGCTGATGCAGCTAAAATGGGGAGGACTCCCCCTGTGTTGCCAAAAATGGTTGACAACAGTGCTAGGAGCGGGGGGACTTCCCCCATTTTGGCTACCCGAAACGGTAGCCAAAAACGGGAGTGCCATTTTCGGTAGCCAACTCCTTCTTTTTTTTTATTTTTTTTGTAAACATTAAGATATTTAGTTTTTTGTATCTTACCATAATACCCCAAACTTAACCGAAGAATAAACAGTTTTCATCCCAAGGACTTTAGGTGTAACGCTTTTGTAATGTTGAGGACGTTAAGAAGGAAAATTAAAGATTAAAGACGTAATCGATAATAAATCGAAATGTTAGAGACGTTAGGTGTAATTAACTCTTATTATTATTTTTCATTGATAGCATCCAACATAAGTACATCATAAATAATATTGAGAGGGCTGACTACCCACTCTATATATTGGAGTCTAACACGGAGCTGGCTGCCTTTGCAAGTTGATGAGTAACCTGATTCACAATTCTAAAACAAGAAAATTCGATGCCTTTCATTTCCCTCACTGCTTCCTACAATCATCATTAATAAGAAACCCGAAGTACGAATGGTGAGTTGAATTCTTTGAAGCTAGGAAAACCATTAGCTCGTTGGTCTCAACTACAACATTACTCAACTAGAGTTGCTTAAGCTAAAGCCTCTCTCACACCCATGGCCCTTGCTATTTTTAATTTGAACGCCTTCAAATGAGTTTTTTCTATTTGACATGTGACGTGATTGTTCCTTTATTGACAATCAGACTTCATACACGAGCTCGATTTGACTCAATAGAAATCATCTTTCAAAGATTAAAGATTTGACTTGATAGAATGTGGCTCTCTCGACTTATCAATCCAAGCCCCACTCGTATGTAGTTCTCAAAAATAGCCTCATCACACGTTAAAAATTATTATTTGAAAACTACACCACACATTTAAAAAAGAAAAAGAACTTATTGTTTCATTTCTAAGTTATTATTGCGTGTCTTTTTAAAAAGAAAAAAGAAAAAAGAAGTTATTATTGCCTGTTATTACCCGTATTTCCTTGCTTGTAGTTTAAATTGTAAGATGAACAAAAGATGAATATTCTTTTTCTTTGTGTAATATAATTATTACTTTTGAAAATAGACATTTGTAACTAACACTCCAATTATTTAAAAGTCTAAGTATTTTAGAGTAATTATATTCGAGCCCAAAATTTGTCTTGTGCGGTAGTAAGGATTTTCAATGTTTAAATCTTATTTTGATTAACTAAACTCTATATGCAACATATTTTCATTACATTTCTTTTCTTTATCTTTCTTCAAATACATAGTACACCAGGTTTATAGCAATGTATATTTATAAAAAACTTTCTTGATATTATATGATCGTCCAAAGACTTATACTTGAATCCTTGTACATAACCAATGCACATTAACATAATCAATGATTGGTTCTGTAAGAATTTTCCCTATAAGTTCGTTTGCATTTCTTTTCTTTTCTTTCCACTTCTTCTTCTTCCCCCTTTTTTTTTCTAAATCTTTATATGACATTAAAATTCTATAAATAGTACACTACTAAGGCTACCAATGATGCCTAACCTATTTGGTTTGGGGGTTAGGCTAAAGTACTGAGACCTAAAGGTCTCGGGTTCAATTCTCCTGTATGGGGTATTTTCTACATTTTATTGTAGTGTGTATTCTCACTATATGTGAGTTTGTTTTGTTGATTTTTTTAACGTTGTGTTTCAGTAGGATAAATATCAATGCGTATTTGTGTTCCATAAAAAAATTTCTAATAAAGTCATCAAAAGACTTGCATATCTTTGTCAAGTACAACTAAGAATAAATAACAGTTTTATAAAATTTGCTCCTTATTTAAAGTATATTATCCTAATATTGAAATCTAAATAAATTGGTATTTATGAAGCAATTATTATTATGGTGGTTATATTGATACCACATATTTTTACTAAATACACCACACTTTAATTGTATTTAATATCCTTTATTTTTTCATAATTTCATATAAAGGTATTAAATTTTTCTTTGTCATATCTTTATTCTTATTCTTCAATCGATTATCACATATTATATCTAACAATGATTTTCTACTAAAAGTTTTAGTATAAGAACCACTTAAATCTTTTAAATAAGTCAAAAAAGAACAATCCGTAAAAGTAAAATATATATATTTTTTATGATTCTAAGACATATGAATGAAATTTTTTGAATAATAACCTTTATTAAGAAACAAGATATAAAAAATAATTAAAAAATTCAGAAAAAATGCAATAAGATTTGTTGGGTCACAAACTTCACAAGCTATAAATACTAAGGACGTTCAATATAGTAAAAATATGGTGTAACTATAAAAAAACATAGTGTGGATATATTTTTCCTTATTATTATTGTTGTCTGTCTTTGTGCAACCACGCTTATTAAGTTAATTATTATTCAAAGATGACGATAGCCAAGAACCATGTGGCCCAAAGCCGTTTGAGTTGATTTCCTACACTCTTAACTTGGGTTCATCCCCCATAATCCCCTTATAATAGTCCAAAAAAAAAAGAAAAAAAAAGGAAAAGGAAAAGAAAGACGGTAATAAAAAAATTTGAGAAAAAAAGTAGTATAAGATTTGATAAATTAATAATGATGGAATCAACTAAAATTTCTCTTCTCAAGAAACAAAAAACTAAAATTTACTGTTCTGTTCCATTTATTTGGTCCAACCATCCTTTTTGGGTAGTTGTATTTATTTGGTTCTTTTTTGCATTTATTTAAAATTATACCCGTACGTAATCCTTTCCTTTTTTTTTTTTTACAAGAACAAAAAAAAAACAAAAAAAAAAATTTACATAGGTGTATAATTGTTATCTTGAAAATGTAAAATATTATCCTTTCTAATACATAATTGTGATCTTGAAAATGTAAAATATTATCCTTTCTAATACTATTCTTAATATACACCAATAATTAAATAAGGGTATTTTGAGAATTGCTTTGTGTAATTATTTTTTTAATACAATGCTTAATCTTTGTCAAAAAGTAAAGTAGACCAAATAATTGGGATGAAGAGAATATTATTTTAAATATATTATTAATTTATCGAATACTAATTTAGTTCATTGAAATTTTATTATTTAATTACGATTATATTTAACAAGCTAATATATCAGTGCGTTGCAGGGAAAACACATATACATCGCTAAAATAAACTAAAGCAAACAATATTAAACGATAAAAAATAAAAATAATATACGTTAATCAACCAAATTACTCAAACTAAAAACTAACTAAAAGAAAAATATACAACTGCTTTAAAAATTGATATTCTATGTTAATTGATCGATTACTGACAAATATATGTCTGCAATATATATATTTAGAGCTGTTTGTATACTTATTTGATTAGGCGGCCTGAAAGTTGTTTTAATTATTTAAATATAAAATGAAATAGATAATTATGAATTTGATTGATGTACTTATACAGTTAAACGCAAGGAAAGGGATAATTAAGAATTTGATTGATACATTTACTTGATTAATCGAAATCTAAAGCATATCCAAAATCCAAAAGTTTCACTTCAACAACTGGAGATTATTAAGGGTCCGTTTGACATTGATTATAAACCAAATGGTTTATAACACATTTTGAATTGTTAAATTTTGAAGACATGCAACTTAATTTGATTGGTTAAATTTTGAAAAATTGTTATTTGATATGTTTTGAGAGTAAGATGTCAATGACAGAATTTGACAAGTGTCTCAAGAATTTAAAATTCAAAATATGTTATAAACTATTTGGTTTATAATCAATGTCAAACGGACCCTAAAAATTACTGTGCAAAATTTAAAAATATAATAAAAAATTCTCAAGATTTGAAAAAAAAAAGATTAAGGTGAGTAGATAAATAGATTATTAAAAATTACTATACAAAATTAAAAATTAACTCACTATTTAGTTCGTATTATTCCATTATTATTAGCGTGAATGAAAATAAAAACAGTAAAATAAATGTGACATCGGCGACATCAGCATGGCGTCAGACTCCCAATTCCTTAAGATGCTAATTTTAGGCAGGAAAAGATTTACTCATTACTTAGTTAGTATTATAAATATATATTCGTTAGTATTATCTGATTATTATTAAGGTGAACGAAAATAAAAACAGTAAAATAAACGAGACATCAGCAACAACAGTATGATGTCAAATTCCTAAATCCCTTAAGATGCCAGTTTTAGGCGGGAAAAGATTAACCCACCACTTAGTTAGTATTTTTTTAAAGGGAAAAGCTTAACTTTCATTAATCATACAGTCATCAAATACGTCAATTATAAGTTGTCCATAAAGCCACTTGGGAGGGGAGTTCATAATACAAATGTTAGGAGAAATTCTAGCATGTCTTGCCTATTCATGTGCTACATTATTTGCTTGTCGAGGTGCAAACCTAATAGTGAAATGGTCATGCCCATAGAGAGATCTTCGAATATCTTCAATAATTAACCCAAACTCTGTGGCATTGTCTTCATGTCTATGGATTGCATCAACGACAATCTTTGCATCTAACTCGATTGTCACAGTTCGATAACCCAAGGATTGCAGCCACAAAATTGCCTCTCGAGTGCCAATGGCTTCTGTTTCTTTAACTGCCCACATTCCTGCAAACGCTCGCGTGCAACAAGCAAGAAACTCTCCGTTCTCGTTTCTCAAAGCCATGCCGATCCAAATACATTGGTCTGCTTCAAATAACGTTGCATCTACATTGCATTTAACGGTTCCGTTACTCGGTTTCTGCCAGCCAATTCTTGTCGGCCTCTATTGAATTAATGAGTTGCCTTTCATTTTAACTTCCTACCATTCCTTCAAATAGCTTAGACCATGGTTCGCCGTTTGCTGGGGGACAAAATCTTTGCCCCGTCCATAATTTCGAATTACGTTGCTTCCAAATTGACCACAAAATAGCACATAAATTCTCCAATGTTTCAGTATCCTGGGTGCTCAAACTATGAAAGAACCATTCTTTAAAATTCTCCCAAGCTCCCATGTTTATGTGCAAGCCAATGTACCTCAAACATGTTGTAGCAAACTGACAACATACCAAAGAATAAAAAGCAGTCTCCACATATAGTCCACAGTTGACGCATGAATTTGGTACTTGAACACTTTTTTGGATTAGCCTCTTTCTTGTTGGAAGGCAGTCCCGACAAGCTTTCCTTAAAAACATTTAGATTTTTAAAGGTAGATGCAAACGCCATAACCCTTTCCAGTTGCCATCTTCTTGAAAAAGACTGTAATCGTCCTCCATTTCCAAAGCTGTTCGATACCCTGATTTGACAAGGTAGTTTCTATTATTGCTAAAGTTCCACATTCATCTATCATTTACATCTGCATTTGATAAAAGGAATTTTGCTTATTTCTTGGACATCCCTGGGATTGAAAATTTCCATCAACAATTGAACATTTCACTCATTTGATCCTTGGATAAACAACTCATTCACCTTAATATTACGTAGCTCGTCAATTTCCAAAGTTGCAACTTTGAAATTAGCTTCATCTCGTAGCCAAGTATCTCGCCAAACATTGATACTTTCCCGTCTCCCACTCTCCAACAACAGTCTTTAGCCAACAATGCACGCGAACTCCATATACTTCGCCATGTATAACTAGGATTAAATTCTAGTTGAGAAGATAAAAGTCCTCCATAGGGAAATATTTGGCTTTGAGGATCAAAGAAACTAAAGTATTAGGGTCAGAAATTAATTTCCAACCTTATTTGCTAAGCATTGCCAAATTAAAGGCTCTCAGTTTTCTAAAACCCAAACCTCCATCCTCCTTATGAGTGCAAAGTCGGGCCCATCTGAACCAATTAATCCCTCGATTACCATTAGATTTTGATCACCACCAGAACGAATTCATCATTCTTTCAAGTTCTTCATCTAATGATACTGGTAGCAAAAAGACTGACATGCAATAGGAAGGGATGGCTTGTGCTACAGCCTTGATAAGAATTGTTATCCCTACTTGAGATAATAATTTCGATTGCCATCCTTGGATCCAATTCCAAGTACGGTCCTTGAGGAAGTTGAAAACCGCTTTTCTCTTACTTCCAATAAGAGAAGGCAGCCCTAAGTGCCGCTCTGTATCAAGTGGATTGGACACTCCCAGCAAGGCCGACATATTATTTCTAGTATTCTGATCAACATTAGCACTGAAGAAAATACCTTACTTATCAAAATTGATAGATTGGCCCGAAGCTTCTTCGTATCTGTTGAGAATGCTTTTCATAATCTCGCCTTCATGCAGATTAGCTCTAAAAAAGAAGAAGCTGTCATCTGCGAAAAAAGATGTGAAATACAGGGCGCTCTTCTTGCAATTTTACAACCATGAATTTCTCCTCTGAGCTCGGCTTGGTGTATAAAGAAGAGAGAGCTTCAGCACAGATGATGAACAAGTACAGTGAGGGTGAACAAAAATAAAAATATAAAAATAAATGAAACATCATGACATCAGCATGACGCTAGATTCCTAATTCTCTTAAGATGTCAGTTTTAGGTAGGAAAAAATTAACTCACCACTTTGTTAATATTATAAATATATAGATTATTATTGAGGTGAATGAAAATAAAAATAGAAAAATAAATAAGACATCAGTGATATCAACATGATATTAGATTTCTAATTCCTTTAGGATATCAATTTTAAACGGGAAAAAATTAACCCACTATTTAATTAATATTATAAATATATAGATAGATTTATTAAGGTTAAACTGTATTTCCAACATTTTTGAAATTTATTACACATTGCAATAGGAATCTCATTCTCGGACCCCAAAGCTATCCGAGAATATTGGGAAAATCGAGGAAGAGATTTTTATAACTAGCTAGTTGTCTGTTGACTGTGGTTTATGACGCAAATTGCGAATGAAAACATACCAGCTGTATATCGATGGAGACATTTACTTGACAATGTTAGATATTGACATTAGTCATTAGCGTATAAATTTCCTTTGAATAAGAAATTTTAAACATTTTCTTCACTGCATAATTAATTTGTTCACACTTGTACGTTCACACCTAGAGTTTACAGTATCTACATTCGTGTTATTAAATTTAACTATCTACATAAATAAAAAGTATATTTTAAATTGTTGTTAAATATCATATATATAAGTTAAATTTAATAATTATTAAAGTATCATATTAGATGTGTTAAACAAAATCACTAAAATCTATTCAAATACAAATAAACCTCATTATTTTCAAAAATTATTGGTCAAACTTTATTAAATAAATAAAAAAGAATTTTTCAAAAACATTAAATTCTAATAAAGTTTTTAAAATTGTTGTTAAAGTTAACAACAAATTAACAGTTAACTAAAAATAATTCTTTTAACAACTTTCTTAATACCACCAATGTAAGTAATTTTTTGAGTTATTAACCAACAATATAATTTAATATTACTAATGTGGATGCTCTAAGCTTGTTCCATCTAGGGAGTTTTATCTAATATTTGGCACTAAAAACAAGTCAAATTTTAATATCAACCCTGTTACACCAAAAAATAATATAAAACCATATGTATGGTCATGTAGCTTGTATTGATACACGTGTATCGATACACGTTACATGTTCATGTGACGCTATAACATATTGTCACGAACAAAATTTTTATACAATAGCGGAAGCCTTTAACGATTAAAAATCGATACAAATACAATTTAAAATATCGAGGCGCTTTCGCTGCGCACTCTGATGATTAAATGTTCCGTGGGCTACCCACAACGAAACCTCGGCCGCACAAACCGAAGTCTCGATCACATACATGTATCCTCTCCGTCTTGGGACGATCCGGCCAGAGAGCTTCTTAATCTAATACTTACAGGATTGTAGGAAAAGGGGAAATGAGTACAAACTACTCAGTGAATAACCAAATAGCTTGATTCACTTTCATATAAGAAAACGCATTTTCAGGAAAACCATGTGTTTCACAAAGCCTTTAGATGCATAAAGTCATTGAATGCACAAAAGGGCCCTATCACTAATTAAACTACTACCTGTGGTGCGCACATAATTGGCCAAGACCACACAGTAAGGCCACAAAGATTCAGATTGGCTAGGGCCACAAAGATTCAGATTGGCCAAGACCACACAGCAAGGCCACAAAGATTCAGATTGACTAAGACCACACAGCAAGGCCAGAATGACCAAGACCACATAGCAAGGTCATATTTCACAGAGTAATTCAGAACGGGTAGAGCGTTAACTAGCGATATCGATGGAATAAACCAATCTTGCTTTACATAACAATGCATTAAAAATTCATGCATCTCTTATGAAAATATGATGAACAAAAGAAAGGGAATCAAGGTACCGGTTACTCACCTCTTAATTTCCAAAGATTGCATATTCTTTTGATTCTCTAATAGTTTCTTTACTTATTAGTGAAAAAGACCTCCAAAACCTTTAATATTCCTCACTTCAAGGTCATCATTTTGGTTGTAACCTTCCTATGTATGATAGGAAGCCTTTTTGAAGGGCAAAACAAGGTATTTGATAGGTTTTTAGGGTTGTTTCTCGACCATGGCCACTTTGGATGAATTTTGGGGTTATTGGAGAGGTTGGGGTGTTGGCAATGCTTAGGAAACCTTGGGGGCTAATAACCCATTTTTATAATAGTTGAAACATAGCTAGTTTTAATAAAATTTGAGTTCCACCAATGACGTCTCAACGTGTGGGGCGACATATACCGTACACTTGGCGGAAAATTGTCTGAGAAATCCTTGTGCTTTATCTCATCCTTCAATTAAGCCATCGAACTTCGATTTATGTCAATTAAGTCACTACACTTTAGTTTTTGTCAATTAGGAACCAAATTCTCTCTTTAGCATCAATTGGGTAACAATCTTTTAATTTTCAAGAAATCCTACAATAATATTCAAGTAATTCTTTCAAAACAACAATTTCGTTGCTTATCTTAATTTGTAAAAATTTCTGAGATGTTACACATATATTATTAGATCGGAACTCTTATTATGCCACCACAATAACAATAACAACAATAATAATAATAATTCACACTTTCCAATAATTTTACTTTACATTGTCACTACTCATTCTTTAAAAGATCTAATTTTATATAAATCTACTTTATATAAAGCTCCCTAGAACATGAGATGTCTCAATGTTAATTATATGAATATATCATATAAAAATCTATGCGCGAATTTTAATTAAATAATGTTTCTTTCATATATCTAGATGAAATACTGATTTTTCATTTAATTGATCTTTCTTTCATATTGAGTAAGTAAGATTTTCATGTATTTATAAAGATACTAAATAGATTAGAGACGAATCTCAAATTTGAGGGGCCTCTTCACAAATCATTTCTATTTAAAAGTAAAAATAGTTTTTATGGAAATAGACAGTGAAAATTTATACAATACATATATGGATGTGATTGCTTGAAAGACTAGATTCTGTTTTTTTAAATAAAAATGATTTATAAACGGGGGTGCACTACTTATTTCATATTGATCTAATAGTATATGTAAAGATGCCAAGTTTTACTCACTTAAGGCATGTTCTATTTATACTTTTTGAATTCATTTTAAGTATTGTCTCTCAAGAGTAAATATTAAATAAAAAAAGGACTTCATTTCCTTTGTTTTGAGTATTTTCAAATTTTTGAACTAAAAAGCACATGTCATTATATTCTTTTGAGCTTTTCAGATTAAAAATTTGAAAATCCTTAAAATAAAGAAAATAAAATCCTTCTTTTATTTAATATATACTAGTAAAAGATAATATTTAAAATGAATTTAAAAAATATAAACAAAGCATGCTTTTATTCATTGCAAAAATGTACGTGTAGAATTATTCAAAGGTTATCCAATGTTAACTTCATAACGTATAAATCCCTCAAATGTATCACTGGTGACGGGTCCCTCCAGTCACCCATATATTCTTCCCCACAAGAAGTCCTTTATTCCACGGCACCGGCTCGGGTATGCCTATATATAACACACAAAACTTGCTCCCAAAAACCATCCCCATTATCACTAAAATTAATTAGAACATATAGAAGCTATCTCAATGAGACATTGAAGAAGAAGAGATGGTGACAACAGTGGCAGCCGCTAAGTCGGAAGTGGCAGTCGAGGCAGAGGGTTGTTGGTTAAAACCCAGGAAAGGTAGTGTTTTTCCAGCAAAGAGGAAGTTGGTGAAGAAGATTATATTTGATGAAATTGTACATTGTATTCTTTCATGCTTTGGTTCTTTCTTCAGAGGCCGAAGGTTTAGTGATAACAGGGTGCAGCCTTAAAAAGAGTACATATATCTGAAAGAAGACAATTCCGTGGACGTGGTATTCAGCTACGTTCACATATAGATATAAAGGATTCTGTCACTATAGGTAGTAGTAGTAGTATTATATTTTGTTCAATAATAAAAGTTTATAATTATCACCACAGATATTAAATTAAATCCTACACCACAATTTAGATTTTTTATTTTATTTACTTAAATGTCCTTAATTACATTAATGACCTCATTTAGATGTATATGTGTTTAACACATTATTATATTTTTTTTCTTAATTACAGTAATGTGATGTAGAAAAAAATAAAATAAAATAAAATAAATTGCTCATGAGATTGATATGTTAGAATATGCTGTTAGGGGTTAAACCACCCATGCAATGCACGGGTAGAAAAGCTTACTAAAATATATTACTAGTATTAGATAGTTAAATATAAATCAATAATATTTATATCCCTTTAGAAAATATAAAAACACAAATATACATTAATTGAATCAATAAGTTTAATGGACTTAGTAATTATAAAGTTCTAGATCGTTTAAAAGACAACATACATTCTTAAATATAATCCTTTGTGCATATACATAATAATAGAAAAAATACATGTTACCCGTCTTATTTTAAAAAATCTTAATAAAACTAACAAGTTCAAAAAATATATATATAAAATACATTAAAAAATCTAAATAACATTAAACTCACCAATACACACGATACAGATAGTGAATTAATGAATTATGATGCATTAGAGTTTATTTTAGAATTGACATTTTAGATATAATATGTTAATTTATTAGCAAAAAGGATTAACAAACAAAACAAATAGCCAAAATAGTTGATGTTTAGTTATTAAACCCAATGGTTAAAGGTTTAAGTTTTCTATGAGTTTTTTTACAAAAAATTTTGTTAAAAAGAAAATGAGCAGTTAACGCAAAATTTACCAAACAAAAAAAGAATGGAAAATCACGGTATACAAGGTACGGAGATTTAAGTGGATTGATTAATATATAAATATATTTGGTTTTCAACAACAACTCAAAACAAATTTATTTTCCCTTAATTTTCCCTTAAAAGATTTTTCTTCTGGATTGTGGTGGAAAGTTAGTGAATGAAAAATTGCAACCTGATTTTCCTTTCTTTTGAAATATTTTTTAATAGTAGTTTGGTTTCAGTTATAAATTTGGTGTGGTGCTCTTACTAAATTCATCTTTAATTTGGGGTGCATTTATATTGTGATGTGGTAATTAATTGTTATATTGGCAATAGAATTGCCCTAAAAGTTATGACAT
>CAVNYN010203809.1:0-29878 GCA_963692815.1 Nyctanthes arbor-tristis | reverse complement strand
TAGGATTATTAACAATAGTTCGGACTTAGGAGTCTCAGCCATTCTAATGTTATCAATCTAACCATTCTGCAAGGCGTGGCCAAATTAGCTACTTCTACAAATAAGAATGAATAGATTTTCTATACAAAGACGAATTCATAGTCCATAGAATCCAATTTCTGGCCACGAGCATCCCTAACCTAAATTCATCATACAACGAACCATTGAGGCTAAATGGCTAATGAAAGCAGAATATCTCTTGCTTCACCAGACACCAGGAAACACAAAACAGAGAGCATAAACATTATAAATTATAAACTAAAAACCCCCACAACACAAATCTTGAATCAAATTGGACAAAATCGCAAAACTTAAAAAATAAAGACTAATACTTGAAAAGTTGAAATTACACTCAAACTCCAAGTGTCCAACTGAATTCAAGTCTGAAATGATGAACTATCAACTGAAGAAGCCGAGCCCTCACCCGGTCGCCCCTAGCCGAGTCACGGTCCTTGCGTCGGTCGCCGGGTCGCGTCACGGTTTCTGTAGCAGAAGGCCGCAGCGGCAGCACGGGCGCACGACGACTCCAGCGCGGTCCACGCACGGGCGGGCTGCGTGGCGGCGGGCAGTACGGGAATCGAGAAGGAGCAGCCGAAGTGCCGAACGCAGGGGCAGAACTCATAAGGCAGCAGATGCAAATGAACGAGTGTGAGACACAACAAGGTGTGGTGAGAGCTTCTTTTATGTTTTGGGCTTTTAATTTGGATGTTGAGAAAATAAATAATGGATTGGATTTTGATAATATATTGGGCTAAATTTTTATATTTTGGGCCTAGACCGCACTGGCCCAAAATTTACTGGGTCGCTAACCAGTCCAGTGCGGTCCATGGACCGCACTGGGCCTATTGGGCCTCCGCCCCTGATCATCAGAACAAAGATGTTTATGTAAACTGATCTTGCAGAAGAGACAGAAATACTGGGTTCTTGTGAAAAAAGGGGAAAAGGCCAAGAGAATCAACAAACCCATGATCAAAATTGGGACAAGCAGAAGAACTGGCGGTGGTGGCAGAAGTGGCGGCAGAACCGGTGGCAACCCCAGCAGCGACAAAATTAACAAAGCCAGTATAGCCAAACTTCTGAAACTAAAGTATCTCAACATCAAATTCTTTACTGGCCTTTGATTTTCCCTGCTCCTCCTCACTAGTACTTCAAATGCTCAATCCTCTCCATCAATCCTCTCCATCTCCATCTTCATCCATTGCATCGGTCTGACGGACGGTACTCGATCTCAGAGTCTCGTTTTCCTTTCCGTAAATAGCTTTTACAATTTGTAGGAAAGGTTCTCCTTCATTGAGTAATATTAACTGGTTTACTAATTGCCGATTAATTACCGTTTCAAGATGGCCCCGTGCATGGTGATGGGTCCACTGTTAAAGATATAATATAATAAATAATACAAAATTTATCCGATCTATCAGTTTAAACTGTTAGATTAGGTGGTCATAACAATTTGATATGGTATCAGAGCACGTAGAAGTCCTGGGTTGAAATCTCTTCGCCACCCCCACTAACATGAAATTACCCTATTAAAACGAAATTTGCACATGTTAAACGCTAATGAGAAAAAAATCCAGTCTACATGTGAGTGGCATGGAGTTGACAACCAACTATTAATTTCCTCTTTCTAACCAAGATATTAATTTCCTCTTTCTAGTTTTTTGAATGAAAAATATTTGAGCATCAGATGTTTATTGCTATTATGGCACTATACGAATGATTTGGTGCAATGCAGCTATGATATGCTTTGAATAGAGTGTGGTGATATTATGCCAATTCACTATCTGATATCTGAATGTCCTTAATTTTTTGACAAGTGATCATACGATTTTCCTTTTTAAAAATGGGATAGCCACAGGAGAGGGCAGCTAGCCTCTAAATTTGCTCTTACATATAGATAAGGTTTAAAACTACACATCAAATAAAAATTATTTATTTATATGATCAATAATTGTCACCCGACTTGACTCTATCATGTAACTACTTGATTGACTAAACTTTACACGGCAAGCTCGAGCCTGTAATATTGGGGAAAAGAAAAATTAACATTTCATGACTTTAACGAAAAGAAAATCATATCAGTTGAAGAAGATGATGATATGCAGCACTCACTTTGATATCTAGTCCTTTAGTTTTGTCATTTTCCATCGCATATTTCTCTGCCTATTTCAAGGCATTATCAACTATAACGCGATTCAGGTTCATGAATTTAGACAACTTCAACAATCTACTTTTAATTAGTTTACTCATAATTAATTATAATTAAGAGTAAAGTACTACTTTTTAGCTTGACAATGGATGAGACATGTATGAGAATGACACTCAAATGTCATTTAACTAGACATGTCTTGCAATTCTAGACCAAGGAAGAAGTCCTCTTTAAGATCTTTTTAGCTACAAGAAAATAAACAAAGTTTGACTTATTTTATGGAAAATTAATTTGTAAAAATTATTTGTAAGCAAGTACTAGTATTATTCATGATATAATTTAACTTATTAATTAACTGTTTGCAATACTATTGGGAAAATGACTTATGGATCATCCACTATTCTTTTTTTTTTTTTCTAATTTCTCAATGTCAAATTCATGTTATGGTCGTCCTAATTTAGCAGACGAGTTGGTGCAAAATATTCTGATGGCTTTCTAAATTCTAAATTTCTTATGGCAACCCCAAGTTTTGAGAATTAACGAAGCCATTAAGGTTACTTAATCCATCGAGAAAAATGAAGAAACAATTGAACTTGATGAGTACTTAATATTGTGGTTTTAATCTTGAAAATGAACTAAAATTAACCAAAATAAAGACTACATATTAGTCTTAGAATTAGATTTAAATAATACACTAATTGAAATTAAGGAAATAACTTGGGATAAGAAGTAAAACTATAAAGTTGAACTTAAAAAAAAAAAAATTCAAAAGTGAGTTACAATTTACCACACTCTAAATAATAGTTGAAATTGTAATTTCAATTTCAAAAGGGAGTTACAAGTGTAATTTCAATTACAAAACTTATTATTGAAATAATAGTTGAAATTGATATCAATCACAATAAATACTACACTAAAGATTAATCTTTAATTCAATAAATGTGATATTTTAAATACAATAATTATAAATGTTTTAAGGAAAGTTTCATTATTTTAATTTCTTCATAATCTATATCTATCTATATATACTTAAAAGTAGGATAATTTCTATTCCACTTTTTCCTACCCAAAAACACTTGCTAAATCGGGATATTTCATCTTGTCTGTTAGTTTAACTAATCTTGGCCATTGATTTGTATTTTACTTTTTAATTTTATTTACCTTTTTAATTTATTATCAATTTGTAGATTTCCTTTTTATCTTTCATTTCTCTGTTCATCTTTCATTTCCCTTTTTTTTTTCTTTTTCATTTCCCTTTTTTATATTATCATGATATTTTCAATTTCTAATTCCAATCACCAAATCAGATTTCATTTTATCTAAAAATATCTTTTTTTCTTTATCGACATTTTCCTTCTTTTCTCTAATAGAACTCATTCTATCTAAAAACTTTCTCAAACCTCTCTCACTTTACGCGTTTAAGCTTTACACTTCTTATCTTAAGCAATTTTAGTTTTGATCGATTTCTTAATTTTTTGTTTCAATTTATCTTACACTGTCAGATAACTTCCTGATTGGTTCCCATATTTGCTAATGTCCAAAGAATTAGACCTGTAATCGAATTGAAAAAACTAATAGTTCAAGGTCATCAGACAAATTTTAATTAAATAATTGGAAATAAAATTAATTTTTACTTAAAAGAATGTTAAAACATTATTTTTTTAAGAACCATCGAAAATTTGACTTTGGGTATAGAAAGGGAATCTCACATTGGTTATTTAGTGAAAAATTGAGAATATACACTTATATTAAGCTACTTAGATAATAGTTGATAATAGGAGAGTTTCTAAAAGTACACTTATTTAGGGCCTTAACTTATAGGCCTTAAGTTTTTAAAAAGTTTAAAATTTTAATGGATCATTATTGAAAAAAGTTTCTTGTGAACCTTGAACCGTATCCGTCTTTATAAGAGACCATCGGATTGTTTTCCGAATTGATTCTAGTATTTGCAAATATTTAAAAAATCAGATTAGTCATTGAACCGGAAAAGCTAACGGTTGAAGGTCATCGGACCGATTTTAATTAAATAATTAAAATAAATTATTTTTTCCTAAAATAATGTGGAACAAGAACATTCAATTTTATAATTTTTTGATCTTTACCGTTTAAAAAATTGTTGAAATTTTATTCATTTTTTAAGAGTAATCATAAATATGACTTTGAGTATAGAAAAAGAATCCCACATTAATTATTTAGCTAAAAGAATTGAGGATGTGTGCCTATATTAAGCTACTTGAAGAAGGATTATGTATAATAGGGCATTAGCTTATGGCCCTTAAACTTTCAAAAAATTTAAAATTATAACGGATCATTATTGAGAAAAAGTTCATTGTAAACAGTATCCCTTTTTACCTTAAACCGTCGGATTGTTTTCCAGATTGATTCCGGTATTCGCAAATGTTCAGAAAACTGGATTGGTCATCGAACCAAAAATGCTAACAGTTCAAGTTCATCAGACTAATTTTAATTAAATAATTGAATTAAATTAATTTTTACCTAAATTGATGTGGAAAAAGAACATTCGATTTTATATTTTTTTGATCTTCACCATTTAAAAAAATATTGAAATTTTTATTCCTTTTTTTAAGAGCAATTGAAAATATGACTTTGTATAACGCCCCAAATTTTAGAAATGCTCAGAGCGTTAGTTTGACTTTTCTTGCTAACTTTTAATATAATTTAATATGGAAAACGACAAAATTCAATAATAGTTTTAAAAGTACAGAAGGAAAACATAGTATATCAACACATGACAGTTGTAACAAAATAATTGGAGTTTATGAAGTTTTTCTCCATGAAAGACAAATGGGTTTTCAAAAGATCAATCATTCTTAATACAAATTAATTTTAGCTACCGCTTATCATTTCACCGTCGGCTCCAAAACCTGAAATTTGTTAATTTGGAAGGAATGAGTGTTTCATACGAAATACTCAGTAGACTCAAGCGTATATCAATTAACTCATATGATAAAAGGTACACATAGACATGCAAATTCTTCTAGGGGCAGTACCTCAAATTCTTTTGTGAACAAGTACCGTACAATGAATGCAAGTCCAACGTTCTTAGTAGATCTCTCTATTTTTATTCTTATCCTTATATGAGAACAAGTTGAGCATAGCAAAAGTAAATTCTCAATTCTTAATAAAATAGATTATGTGCATAATTAAGAGATCTTATGCATATAACATGCAATTTTTATCATCACATATCCATATATAACATTTACCATACAAATCAATTACTATTGCGCAATCTTAAAAAAGTTTTTGAATAAAGAATCTACCTCTTAGTTTTCTTGAGTTGAGTTTTGAATCTTAAAACTAGCTTCCTAAGTGTCCAACCGCTCCTTCTAGTCAATAAAAGAAATTAATTAAAGTTAGGAGTTGAAAATTAAAGTTTAACAATTAAATTAAAACTTGGGGCGCTAAAGTGAAACAATTGAAAGTGTAAAATATGAGTAAATATGTGTTTCAAATGATTTTGAGGGTTAAATAGGGACAGAACAAAGATTAGGGGTGGATAGAACTTAAATCATAAGTTTGGGGTGAATAAGACTTAAATCATAAATTTGGAGACTGAAAAGACTAAGCTTAGAATTATGAGGACTGAAATAACTAACTCATAATAGAACTTAAAATAGGTAAATATAAAAGTAATTGGCTGAAACATTTCAAAATAGAACTTAAAAGACTATTTTGATGCAAACCAATATGTGAGGGTTAAGTTGAAAGGATATGAAACTCTAGCGAACAACTTATTACATCTAAAACTATGAGGATCCTTAAGTAAATCAAAAGAAAGTCTTTACATTTGCAAAAATCACCCCATCCCCAAAATCAGACCAGATGATAGAGAGGGAGAACATGGACGCTGATGGATGTTCTTAGATCATTTTCTGGCAAAAAAGATGAGGTTTTGACATCTAAGAATGGGGGAAAACAATGCCCTGAATGAGCTCTTTCCATCTAGGTGAGTATTTGTAGCCATGTCAACGAGCTAAGCCAAGCTGAGACTAAATTTGGGCTCGAGTTCGGCTCGGGCTTTGTTGATCCAGAGCCTAAAAAAGCCCGAGTGAAAGCCTCGCTCGGCTCACTCAAAAAATTGAGGCTAGACCCGAGCTTTAGCTCGGGCCTTTTCCGAGCCGAGCTAGGCCGGCTCGACTCTTTTTTTTTTTTCTTAAACGTGATTTAATTAGATGTATACGTTACACAACTACCATATATATATATGCATATATATATACACTGCACACATACATATCTATATATCTATATATAATCCTAAATCAAGAGTAGTCTAACCTATGTTTTCCCGCGTAATGCTTGCTGACTTCATCGTATGTCACCTTTTTGTTTTTTTAAAATATGCTATTTTGTTTTTTTAACATGCGTTTACAATTTAATTTAATCCCGATTTTACGCCTTCACCATTTCTTTCTCTTCATCATCCGTATGCCATTTTCTCTCTCTTTCATTTAACCCAATTTTACACCTCCAAGAATCCTTACCTCTCTCTCTTCACAACATCCCAATCGCTGAAACATGAGATAATCGTGGAAGCAATTTATTTTTTGGAGTTATCTTACAAATCCTTGATAATCTTATTAAGCTCACCTTCCATAACATCCAAAATCTGCCATATTTATCTTTCCATATCTTGTAAAATCTACATATTTATCTTTTACGAGATTTAATTGGGATAATTTTCGAGGGATCATGCTCTAATTGGGATATTTATCAATATTATTCACGATATATTTCTCTACCTTATGTGTTTTATTTTCAACTGTGTGTAACTTTTGGTAGATTGCAGAATTTGTATGAATATGATTGGCTGAAATATATAATAATTTGTTGAAATTGAAAATATCTTGCAAAATCTTCCACATTTATCTTTTAAGAGGTTTAATTGGGATAAGTTTTGAGCAATCTTGCTCTAATCGGGATATTTATCAGTAATAATTGGCTGAAATTGAAATTATCTTGGTAAAATTGAAACTATAAATTATGTTTCTTATCTTCAGTTCAGACTTCAGAGATTCCTATTAAATTGTAACCTAATTTCTCTCTCTTTCACTTTCGAGTTCGGGTATCAAAAATGGTTCAATCAACCCTTATCAAAAACATCACAAGGAAGAGGATGGATTGGAGTATGCGAATCCGGTGCATGGGAAAATCGATGGCTACATATGAGGAGGGTGACCGTAGCTTGGAATTTATTTTTGTTGACAAAGTGGTAAGTGTTTGTTGCCTGCAGTTTAATTCATATGTTGCCTGCAGTTTTGTTTTCCTGTTATACATGCTTATTGGGTGTTTAGTACAAATAGCTTCACGTCTAAGTTTAATTGATTTTATAATTCTAATCTTTATGCTGCATATTTTTATCATAACATATATTAGTAGACTTAATATTTTGAAGTTTATTCTCATGTGTTGATTGATTCTATAATGCATTTTAAAATCGAATATTTATCCTTTTATAGCATGCTGGTGGAAAGTATCTGCTCTGCATATTAAAAGTTGTAATAATTCTCCATAATTTATTTTAAATTTTGAATGTTTGAAGTCTATTCTGATATTGCTGATATGCTATATACTGGGCTGCTACGATTATGTAATAGTCTTTGTTGTCCTTCAGCTGGGAGTGCTATGTTTTTCAAGAACTATCTATATGACCTATATTTAAAATCTACTTTTATTAATTGTTTGTCGTTTATTGATGATATATTTTTTAATTATGTTGTATTGTATTGATCTTTAATGATAAGGATCGACAGTGCATTGTTTCAACTATATATAGTGTTCCTTATTGCACTTAAATTTGAATAGTCTAACCCTTTAGTGCAACTTCAAAATAGTTCTTTCATGTTTTCTTTATGTTCAATGTGTCATGTTGTCAGGTTGTTTTAATCAAAATGCTAACTGGGGCATTCAAATGTGGGTAAAATGCACATGGGTTGTAATGATATGTATTTTACTTTTGCTTCTATCAAGTGCATGTCATGATTACCTAGATGTGGTCATTTTTCTTATGAGTTTATTGAGTAAAACACTGTGCTTAATTCTTCAAAATTTATTTTAAATTGTTGTTTGAAGTTTATTATGATATTGTTGTATGCTATATACTGGGCTGATACTTTTATGTAATAGTCCTTATTGTCCTTCAACCGGGAGTGCTGTGTTTTTCATGAACTATCTATATGACATATATTTAAAATCCGCTTTTATTAATTATTTGTCCTTTGTTGATGATATATATTTTTTAATTGTATTGTATTGTATTAATCTTTAATGATAAGGTTCTAAAGTGTATTATTTCAACTATATATAGTGTTCCTCATTGCATTTATATTTGAATCATCTTCAAAATAGTTCTTTCAATTATCTTTATGTTCAATGTGGCATGCTGACAGGTTATATCAATGTGGCATACTGGTGCATTCAAATGTGGGTAAAATGCACATGGGTTGCAATGATATGTATTTTACTTTTGATTCTATCAAGTGCATGTCATGACTATCTAGATGTGGTCATTTTTCTTATGACTTTATTGAGTAAAACAAGTTCTTAATTGTCTAGTATGCAATTATATAGTACTTGCAAGCATAGAATGGATGCGTAGGTTGTATTAAAAAGTTGATATGTTTCTTTGTTAGGGTGCTCGCATCTAGGCCAGTGCTTGTGGAGGCGATATAAGTAGGTTTGACAAAGAGATAAATTTGAGAAGAGAGTTTATAGTATTAATACCTTCAGTGTCAAGGATAATAAAGGTATTTATCGTGTCACTGGACATCCATTCAGAATTACTGTATGTGAGAAGATGGTTGTTCTTTTGTTGAAAGGTCAATCCTTTCCCCCTCAAATTTATAACTTTAGACCTTTTCCTGAGATCAAGTCCGCCATAATGGATGATAAAGCAGCTTTGTTTGGTACGGTTGTATACTTTTTTAAGGCAAATTTATATTTCATATCTTTTTCTCTTTGTTTGATTCGTATGTATTCTATATAGATGTTATCAGTCGTGTTGTAAATGATGCTACTTCTAGACCAAAGTTTGCAGACACTAAGGCTAGTGCTAAGCGGTATGAATTGCAGCTTGAAGATTTGGAGTAATGATAACTATTTTAATTTTCCTCTACCTAGTTATGTTTCTTAGTAATGTTTTATATCTTTTTTAATTTTCCTGTACCTATTTATGTTTGTTAGTAATGTTTTATTTCTTCATCTTTACTACCTAAATCTCATCAGGAAGAACCGCATTGCACTCTTTGGGATGGATACGCTGTTACTATGAATGATTATTTGGAAGTAGCTGGCAATAAGCCTTTGATTGTCTTACTACAAAACTGTCGTTTGAACTTTTTATATGGAGGTACGGGCAAAACATATGTGTGGAAAACTTTATCAGCTGCTCTTTGGTCAAAGGGTGAAATTGTTCTCAATGTTGCATCAAGTGGAATAGCTTCTCTACTTCTTCCTGGAGGTAGAACGACACATTCTAGATTTGCAATTCCTCTTGCTACAACTAAAGAATCGATGTGCAACATAAAACCGAATAGTGCTCTTCCGATCTGGCAAAGTTAATTCAGAGGACACATCATATCATTTGGGATGAAGCACCAATGATGCATAGATTCTGTTTTGAGGCTTTGGATAGAACATTACGTGATATCTTGAGGGTTCAGGATCCAATAAATAAGGAGAGGCCATTTGGTGGTAAAACAATTGTGTTTGGAGGGGATTTCCGCCAAATTTTGCCCGTGATACCTAAGGGCACCAGACAAGATATTGTTAATGCATCAATAAACTCTTCAGAGTTGTGGAACTTTTGTCGAGTGTTAAAGTTGACAAAGAACATGAGACTTCAAAATATTGGTGGTGACGAAGAAGTGCATCGATTAAAAGAATTGGCAAAATAGATTATTAGCATCGGAGATGGGACAATTGGAGAGTCAGATGAGGGTCATGCAACTGTTGAAATAGCCGATGCTTTATTGGTACATAATTCTGGCGATCCAGTTGAATCTTTGGTAAATGCCATCTATCCTGATTTCTTACTACATGGAGACGATCCAACATACTTGCAAGGTAGAGCCATTCTTGCTCCAACATTAGATGCTATAGATTTGGTCAATGGACATAAGGTTTTGTAGAATAGTTCTGATGCTAGGTCATATTTGAGTTCGATTCGGTGTGTACATTAGATTTATCAAATAACAAGTTCAATGAACTTCACACAATTGAGTTTCTCAATAGTATAAGGTGTTCTGGATTGCCCAATCATCATTTGATGTTGAAAGTTGGTGTTTCCATAATGTTATTACGGAATTTGGATCCGCTGGTTGGTTTGTGCAATGGCACAAGACTTTTAATAACAAGGCTTGACTCCGATATCATTGAGGCAAAGATTTTGTCTGGGGCTCATTCTGGAGACCGGCATTTTATAGCTTGAATAAGTTTAACCCCTACTGATCTCAATTTGCCTTTTAGGTTACGTAGAAGACAGTTTCCCTTGATGGTTTCTTATGCAATGAGCATTAATAAAAGTTAGGGGCAATCTCTCTCTACTGTTGGCCTATATTTGAGGAGACCTGTTTTTACACATGGACAAGTTTATATTGCTGTGTCAAAGTTACATCTCGAGATGTTTTAAAAATTATGATTTGTGACAAGAAGGGACAGACAAACAAGTGTACTGTCAATGTTGTTTACAAGGAAGTGTTCAATAATTTAAATGAGGTCAGCTTTTTATTTATGTTATACATTACATCTACTGGTTACATTATGAAATATTTACTTAATTTCTATTTTCCTTTATTACTTTAATGTATTTCTATTTTATTTTCCAATTATTTTAGATGATAGATTGCTATTTCTCTGTGGTAGTGGTGGTGAGCCATTACTTTAAACAATTCATATTGTTTTATTGATTTGTAGGAGCTTATATAGCACATTGAGAAATGAAGAGGTGTGGAAGTAAGAAGTTTCTCTCATTTGTTGTCAGATTCATTATTTGGTAATGCTTTATTTCTATCCAACTTTCATCCACTTTCTTTATTTGATACTTGAAATAAAAATAAATACTAATTTATCTTAATGTCTTTATCATGTGAGATTTTACGTTTATATAATGATGTCTAATTCATTTTGTTTGCATGAAATATACCACTGGTTGACTTATATCATTCAATTACTGCATTACATGAAAATGTAGTGACCACGTTTAATCCTTGTGTTTTCTCTCTTCCTCTCTCTAAACACTTTGGTAATGTTTTATCTCGTGTCAAATTTGATTTTGTTGCTAAAGTGTTTATTTAAATTATCGTTGCCTTTACAAGCTGCTGAATTAACATTATCGGCTTCAGATAGATATAGATGACAAACTATTTTCAATAATTGATTTGGTACATGATGATTGATTCTTAGTGCATTTTTTTAGTTCTACAATAATATTTATAAAATATTATTTATTATTAAATGTCTAATTTATTATACGCGCCATCTTTTTCGCGAGAGCAACTTTTTTCCTTTTTAACATCTTATTTAGTAAAGTGATAATTAGTCATGGCCTTTTAGGTTTGTCACGTGTAATTAATTTTTACCATTGTCTCGCTTTTATCTTTCAACTTTTGTTAGTATATCTACTCATGCATCGCACAGATGCGAATACTAGTGTGTGTGTATATATATATATGAGCCAATTGATTATTAATATGAGATTTCCCTGTATTTCCATTTTTTTGGATCGGTGAAGATGTAATCTTCAGTCAATATTTCCTTGCATTTCTGGTTTCCCAGGTACTCAAGTGCATTACTTAATATTTTATATATATATACACATATATATATGCATTACTTAATATATATATATATATATAATGCGTGGTTGTCAAATCTATATATTAATATATGTACTTGGACAACCATTTTGTCAAAAAAGAAAAGGTCAGTAGGACCTTGCCTTCTGTTGGGACTTGAGCAAAATATGAGGACTTGGCCTCTCCCATACATTGTCAGACCACCTAGTTCCTATCAATCGCCATACATTGTCAGACCACCTAGTTCCTATCAATCAAAAACTTTTCTTGGTCCGCCACCCAGTGCCTCAGTTGTCATCCCAATTTAAAAAGAACTCTAGGTATCCTTTGGTCAAACCTTAGACGTCTTAAATGAGTCACGAGCCGGCTCAATTTAGGCTTTTTACTGGTCAAACTATGGGCCGCCCTAGCCGGCCAACTATGCATCCCTAAGTATTTGAATGAATGGTGGTAGTTTTGACGGAGGTGATTTCGAAAAAGCTTGGATTTCCAGTAAAAGGAGGAAGCTTCCGGCCAAGATATTAGTATATTTAGGTTCTACATGGTAAGGCGGAGCTGATAGTGTAGATTTTGTGGCTTGTGGTTGAACTTGGGGTTTGGGCATTCAAGAGCAGAGGCTTGGTTCGTGGCCGGTATAGGGCTTCCGGCGGCGATGGCTGGCTGACGGGGTGCTATAGAACCGAGATGGAGATATCATGAAGGTGCAGTACGTGTATATGTATGTTCTTGTGATTCTTGCTTGCAATAAGTGTGTGTATTTAACTGTGAAAAGTTGTACACATATTTAACTGTGAGTGTGTATGTATACATTTTGAATGTTGTCAGAAGTTGTATTTAATTGTATGTATTGTGTATGTATATTCTTGTGATATGAATGTGTGGAAGAGATGATGATGAAGGTGATGTAGTTGTGCTTGAAAGGGTTGAAAGAGGTGGTGTGAAGATGGTGAAATGCTTGCAAATTTTCAAAGACAAGGGAACAAAGGGAGAAGGAGACCTTGAATGCTGGGAGATAGATCTGATTTGAGTTGTTGGAAGTGATTTTAAAGGAGTTTGTATACGTTATTATTTTTTGTGTAGGGTTACATGGGTAGGGAGGGTTGGAATGAGGCATACCAAGAAGAGTAAAAGTGAATTCTTGGATTAAATTTGGCTTTGAGAAAGAAGTTTGCATAAATATAAGAAATTGGATTAAGTAATTAAGTAATTTGATTATAGTGGAAGTTGGCTAAATTTGAGTTAAATATTTTGAGTTTGTTAGATATAAATTTCGGTCATTCAAGGATTTTATTTTGTTTACACGTATGCATGTTATTATGAATATATGTATATGTGTCAAATATCTAGGCTACAAGCACCCCACACTTGTAACCTAGATGTGTGTCATGTGTTACACACATTTATAATAACATGCATGTGTGAACAAAATAAAATTGTCCTTCGGTCATTAGTTCTCAAAATTATCTTGTACTATACCTTTAAAGTTTTTCTTTTTATTTTTTTAATTTTTTATAGTTATGACTAGACAAGTGTGATAAAAAAGTTTGACTATTCAAACTTATTTAGGCACGTCTTTGGGGCACGTATATTAAAACAAAACTTTTTCCGGTCGCTACAACTTTACCCACTTAAAAAAAATTTCGTCCTTGAAATTAAACTTACTTGATCTAGAAGGTCTGGGTACTCTTTTCGATTATCTGCTTCCTTTTCCCTTGTGGCGTCATCTCTACCACGCCTACTCCATTGGACTTTCATGAGTGGAATTTCTTTATTCCTTAGGACATGGACTTTTTTTTCCAATATGCACACAGGCGCCTCTTGATATATCAAATCTTCCTGGATGTCAAGTGATTGTATATCACCGCATGATTTGGGTCTGCAATGTACTCAACAAGGAAACGTGAAACACATTGTGTACAGCAGAAAGTTTTGGTGGCAATACCAATCGATATGGCACATTACCAACCCTCTTAAGTATTTCAAACTGTCCAATGAACCTCGGTCTTAACTTCCCCTTCATGCCAAAATGTAAGGTACCCTTCAGCGGAGTCACTTTAAGCAATACTTTCTAGCCAATTTGAAATTCCAAATCTTTCCTCTTTTTATCGGCATAGCTCTTTTGTCTATCTTGTGCATCCTTAATTCTTGATTTGATTTTCTCAACTGATTCGACAGTTTCTTTAACCAAATCTAGACCCAGAAGTTTCCTCTATCTGACTTCGTCCCAATGGATGGGTGATCGGCACCGATGGCCTTATAAAGCTTGGTATGGAGCCATACCAATGGTTGTCTGAAAACTATTATTACAGGCGAACTCTGCCAATGGTAAACGTTTTTCCCAACTACCACCCAGGTCCAGAACACATGTTCTCTATAGTTTGATTGGTCCATTATGTTTGTCCATTTGTCTAGGGGTGATAAACAGTGCTAAAATTTAGCTTAGTTCCTATTGCTATTTGAAGGCTTCTCCAAAACCTAGAAGTGAATCTCGGATCCCTTTATGATACAATAGATACATGAACCCCGTGTAGTTGGACAATTTCTCCAAATACAACTATGCCAATTGATCCAAACTGAAACCCATACTAACAAGTGGAAAATAAGCTGATTTTGTAAGTCGATTCACAACAACCCAAATGGCATCATACCCTTTTTCTGATCTAGAAAGACCCACTACAAATCCATAGAGATTTTCTCCCACTTCCATTTTGGTATTTCCAATGGATTTAATAACTCTGATGGTCTATGATGTTCAGCTTTAACTCGTTGGCACACTATGAACTTTGCAACAAATCTCTCGATACTCCCTTTTATGTTTCTCCACTAGAAAGTATTGTGCAGATCCCGATACATCTTTGTTCTATCGGGGTACGCCACATAAGGGGCGGACTGAGCTTCAATGAGAATCTCATCACTGATTTGCTCATCCTTCGGCGCACAAAGGCACCCTTTGAACATGAGTGCCCCGTCTGTAGTAAGCACAAATCCTGGCCTCTTTTCTGCTCCAACGCCAGCTTGAATTTTTTCCAAAAATTTATCATTTCTTTGGGCTAACATAATCCTGTCTCTTAAGTCAGGCTTAACGGTTAAGCTGGTCATTTTACCAAACTTCTGAGTAGCTAGAGTGATCACCTCAATTTTTAATTTCTCAAAATCATAGATCAATTGCTTTTGCTCGGTCCTCAATACTGATAACTGACCGGTATTCTTTCTGCTCAAAGCATCAGTAACCACATTGGCTTTACACAGATAGTCCTTCACTAATTCCAACCATCGTCATTGTCTCATATTCAACTCCTTCTGAGTGAAGAAGTACTTGAGACTCTTGTGGTCGGAGTAAATCTCACATTTACTTCCGTACAGGTAGTGACGCCAAATCTTCGTTGTATGGACTATCACTGCAAGCTCAAGGTCATGCGTCGGATAATTCTGTTCATATTGCTTTAACTGCCCCAATGCATAAGTTATGACCTTTCCCTTCTGCATTAGTATACAACCTAAACCATGCTTGGAAGCGTCACTGTAAATCACAAATCCATCCAATCTACTTCTTTAACTCCTAAAAACTCTGCTCACATTTATTAGTCCACTGGAATTTAACACCTTTCTAAGTCAACTGAGTCAATGAGCCTTCTATCTTGGAAAATACTTCTATAAATCGCCGACAGTAGCCAGCTAACCCTAAGAAACTTATCACATCTCCTACATTGGCAGGAGTTGACCAATTGGTCACAGTCTCAACTTTAGAAGGGTCAACTTCAATACCCGTAGCAATTACAATGTGACCTAAAAATCCAACTTTCAAAAACCAAAATTCACATTTCTTAAATTTAGCATACAACTTTTTTACTCGAAGGGTCTCCAACACCTTTCTCAAGTGCTCTTCATATTGCTCTGCATCTCTCAAATAAATCAATATGTCATCTATGAAGACGATGACAAACTTGTCTAAAAATTGGTAAAATACGCGATTCATCAAGTCCATGAATACTGTTGGGGCATCACCGTAAACTAATAATACCCGTAGCGTGTCTTGAATGTCATCTTTGATATATCAGTGGATCTGATCTTCAACTGGTAGTAACCTGATCCAAATTAATCTTTGAGAACACAGCCATTCCCTTCAATTGATCAAAAAAATCTTCAATCCTGGGAAGGGGGTATTTATTCTTGATAGTCAACTTGTTGAGTTCTCGATAATAGATACACATTCTCATACTTCCATACTTCTTCTTAACAAAGAGTACTAGAGCTTCCCATAGTGACACACTTGGTCGAATAAATCATTTTTCCAGTAACTCTTCCAACTGTATTTTCAATTATTACAACTCCTTCGGTACCATTCGGTACGGAGTCTTAGATACCGGCGCAGCCCCACGTACTAGGTCAATGACAAACTCCACTTGCCTAGCAGGCTGGATGCCTGCCAATTTGTCTAGAAATACGTCAACGTACTCGTTGACGATTGGCACGCGATCTAATATGACCTCTTCAGATGATTTGCTCTAGAGGCTGACTAGATACCCTTGGCAATTTGCTTTAGCCAAAAGTTTTTCTGCTTGCATAGCAGAAATTAGGCGAGGAAGTGCCTTAATTTTCAGCCCATAAAATTTAAATTCATCCTCTCTATTATTATGGAGTACTATTTCCTTCCCGTGACACATGATAGTCGCATGGTTACTGCTCAACCAGTCCATGGCCAAGATAATATTAAAATCTTTCATCTCAATTATGTTCAAGTCTGCTTTTAGTCCGAGACCATCAAAGTCTATAGGTACAACCTTAGCTATCTTATTAGTGGTAATTATACCTCCTGAAGGTAGACTAACTTCGAGAGTACTGCCAGTTTTCTCTCCCACCAAATTTAGTCTAGCTAAGCAGCAGCATATATGTATGAATACGTTGTGTCAGAATCTATTAAGACATAAATAGGAATAAATGAGACAGATAGGATACCTGTAATCACGTTGGCATCCTTAGTAGATTGCTCATGTGTCATCGTAAAAAAACTTGGGCTTTCCATTTTTTGTTCCGGTCTGGGTTCCTAGTCAGCTCTGATTTCTAAGCATATGCAGCAAGACAGTCCACTATGAAATGTTCTCTTGGCTACATGTTAACAAACCCTCTTGCCCCACAAACACTCCTCCTTATGATACTTCTTTCATTTAGGGCATTGGGTCATGTTACTCGTATTCTGACCTCCGTTGGGCCTTGGATTGGGTTTCTTGCTCGGAGCCTGATTCTTGTTGTGATATTGGGGCTGATTGTGCCACTTCCTTTTTAGTGATTCCTTTGAATGTTTTGATTTCTCGGTGCACCAAATCTGCCTGCAGAAAAGGCAACTGTGTGGGTCTTCCGTACCACATCTTGATATGTGGGCAACTCAAGTATGCTTACAATAGTGTGAATTTCCAGTCGCAACCCCTTTTCAAAACATTGTGCCTTCATTGCCTCTGTACTGTCTAAGTGTAGGACATATCGAGACAATTCCTCGAATCTCCTTTCATAATCTATGATATCTCATTCCCCTTGAGTCAGACGCAGGAATTCAATCTCCTTAAGATATGTGAGAGCCTGTGGGAAATACTTGTAGTCAATTCTTTCTTAAATTGTTCCTTGGTGAGGTTGTGTTGTTCCTCCTCAGTCCTAGTACAATAGGCCGATTCCTACCAGTGGTCAGCCCTTCCAGCTAACATGAACTCAGTGCATATCACCTTCTCCGAGAAAGAGATTTGCCTGAAGATTTCTTTAATATCCCTTAACTAATTTTCTGCGGCAAATGGGTCATTGCTCCCATCAAATTTTGGGGGTTTGTATCCTTGAAACTGTTCAATCGCCAGCAATGGCTGCATAGTTGGTGGTACAACAGGCGTTGTGGCTTGGGGAGTTGACTCTCGAAGCTCCTCGAAAGCTTGGAGCAAGTATCACAATATGGTAGTCTGATTCGTTCATGGCATTTTCCTTTTTCGAATAAAAAAATAAAAATGATTTACTTGAAATTTCCTGAGACAAGCTAAATCAAGAGAATAGCTTAAGACATAATAGGAAACACATAGAGCATCTTACATTGATGTCAAGATCCTTAATTAAGAGGAACAATGACAAAAGGAAGCGTATCTCGCTTTACAATCCAAAAATTAATAATAAAGGAGTAGATATCTCAACTACTGCTAAAAGCAACATTCTACTAATCCTACAATAGTGCTCTTCTTCATTACTACTCCAACTACGAGTACTAGAGATAGTAGGGAAATCAGTCAAAACACGACTCAGGGTCGGAATCCTCGATAGCATCACCCTCTGGCGCATCTTCAAAATCCTCCTCTGGATCCTCATTGTCATCCATGCCCTCAATTATCTCACCCTCAAGGTCTAGTGCACCACCAACTTCAAGCTGTGGCCTCTGGTGTGAACTTGGGGTGTTGGGCAAGGTGAACGGCCCAATACATGCTCTAATAGCCAACCAACTGATCATAGTGGACATCAAAATCATCAGTGACATTGAGTGATACGTTCATATCCTTCAGCATAGTCCTGACTACATCTCTCCTAGTGCCGTTAAAGGTGGACAACAAGTGCGAGGGAGTTCCTGAATCACTAAGTAGAAGGCCAAGTTACGTGCATGGTGAAATCGCTCAATGTGACTTGGGACTGACTCACCATCCCTCGACCCGAAATCCTGTAGTACCCTAAGGATTTCACCAGTCCCCATCGTCATACTTGGAAACACCAATAATGAAAAGTCCAATTAGGTAGGGTTTACTACTATCTTTTAGTCAATCTCGAGGACTAACGTTGAAATACCTTTAAAAATAGTCACAATTTACAAAAATTAAAACTTTGCTCAACTCGCTTTTTTTTTACCATATCGAATGCAAATTCTTTATTTTCCTTTAATATCCCATAAGGGTTTATATAAGCACCCGATAAAATAAATAAATGAATAAATCATTAAAAAATGCCAAGACTTTTTTATTACCTCAGAGTCGAAGGAGCGTAATAGTGATGGTGGCTTCTTTTTTTTTTGGAAAAATTTTCAAAAATTTTACAAGTCTACAAAAACTGATAGGTACTTTATTAGATTGTTTAATTTCTCCATACTAGTAGTTTATTATGTGTTTTATTATGTTAAAATATTTATTTATGTTTAGTTTGTTTATTTATTGTAGAATCAAGGAAATAATAAAAAGGATCAAGCCCGGGTGTGTTTCGCAAGAATTTTGGAGCTTAGAGGACCAAGGCGTTGGAAGAAAAAGGATGAGGGACTGAAAAGAATAAAAAAAAACATGAAACTGTGCAGCCGCACAGCACCTCAACAACCCTGGCAGCATAGACAGTGCGAGCGCCCTGCTTGACTGGTGCGCCCGCACTGCAACACCGAAACATAGGCAGATTGGCCTATGCGGCAGCATAACCTTTCCATGCGGCGGCATAGTACCCTACGCGCGAGGAAATTCCTTGTTTTCCTAGTTTTTCTAGAACTCTTTTTACAGTATATCTTGTACACAATTTTTAGTCTTTCTCTTAGAATTTTAGACCTTATATAAAGGGTCAAGTCTTAGAAATAAGAATACAACTTGAGACACAACTCTACACAACTCTATACACAACTTCATAGAATTATTTTATTTACATTAAAGATAAGGGTTAGAGTAAGGCTAATTTCTCCTTTTCTCCAGTTTAAGGAGATGTTGTTGCTACTTATTGCTTTTAATTAATTAATTCCAGTAACATTGTTTTTTACTCTTTTACGATATTGTGTCATTCTATTTTTCATGTTTATGAATGTTGATTGTTTGATCTAGTTTAGGCCTACTATGTTGAATGATTAATGTTCTATTGCTAGATTTGGAGTTTCAATCTTTAACTGTTGTTTCTCCTAATTCTAGTAGCATGAAAATAGATCAAGCTTGTAAGTTTATTGCTTAATTAACTTATTTTCCTAATTTTTCATGTAATGTTGTTCTAAATCTAGATATCTTATTCCAGGCTGTCCCAATGGTTAGGTCTAATTGAAGAGTTTATTTTGATTAGATATACTTAAGGGAAAATCTGAGTAGCAAAACTTCTTGTTGCCTAGAGTTAATAGTTTTGCAAGAAAGTATGAATAACGTTGCTGTTGATTACCATCTTTTATGTGAAGTGTACAACTGAACCAAAAACTAGAATTAACATTCATATTTTTGTCTTCTTATTTTCACTTGTGTTTTAATTTCTTTTATTCTTTTTACTAGTTTTAGTTCAATATCTCACAAAACCCTCCATTTCACTAGTTGACACAAAGCACTTAGATTTATCCAACGTTCTCTATAGGTTTGACCTTTACTCTCCGCTTCTACAAATTATTTTAATTTTAGTTGAGTAAGGTATTTATTATTTTGGCGCATTTGACACGCGACCCAAAATGTAGACCCTATCTGATACCAAACTGCAACGCCCCAAATTTTAGAAATGCTCGGAGCATTAGTTTGACTTTTCTTGCTAACTTTTAATATAATTTAACGTGAAAAACGACAATATTCAATAATAGTTTTAAAAGTACGATAGGCAAACATGGTACAACAACCCTTGACAGTTGTAACAAAATAATTAGAGTTTATCATGTATTTCTCTATTAAAGACAAATAAATTTTCAAAAGATCAATATTTCATAACACAAATTAATTATAGCCACCACTTGTCATTTTACTGTCGGTTTCGAAACCTGAAATTTGGTGATTTGGAAGGAATAAGTACTTCATACGAAATACTCAGTAGACTCAAGTGCATATCAATTAATTCATATGATAAAAAGTACACATAGGCATGCAAATTCTTCTAGGGCAGAACCCCCAAATTCTTTTGCGAGCAAGCACTCTACAATGAATGCAAGTCCAACATTCTTAGTAGATCTCTCTATTCTTATTCTTATTCTTATGTGAGAACAAGCTAAACATAGCAAAAACAAGTTCTCAATTTTTAATGAAACAGATTATGTGCATAATCAAGAGATCTTATGCTTATAACATGCAATTCTTATTATCACATATCCATATATAACATTCACCATACAAATCAAATAATATTGGACAATCCTAAAAAGGTTTTTGAATAAATAGTCTACTTCTTGGTTTTCTGAGCTTTGAATCTTAAAACTAGCATCTTAGTGTCCCACTGCTCCATCTAGTCAATAAAAAAATTAATTAAAGTTAGGAGTTGAAAATTAAAGTTTAATAATTAAATTAAAACTTGGGGGGCTAAAGTGAAACAATTGAAATTGTAGAATGTGAGTAAATATGTGTTTCAAATGATTTTGAAGGTTAAATTGGGAAAGAACTAAGATTAGGGGTGAATTGGACTTAAATCATAAGTTTGAGGACTGAAAAGACTAAGCTCAAAATTATGAGGACGGAAATAGCTAGCTCAGAAATTGTGGGTACTGATATAGGTGTATATTAAGTCATAGGGTTGAAATATTTCAAAATGGAACTTAAAAGACTATTTTGATGCAAACCACTATGTGAGGTATTAAGTTGAAAGGATCTAAAACTCTAGTGACCAACTTATTACATAAAACTATAAGGATCCTTAGGTAAATAAAAAGAAAGTCTTTAAATCTACAAAAATCACTCCCATCCCAAAATCAGAACAAACGACAAAGAGGGAGAAAAGGAACGCTGGGGATGTTCTTGGATCATTTTCTGGCGAAAAAGATGAGGTTTCGACATCTAAAAATGGGGGAAACCAATGCCCTCAATGAGATCTTTCCATCTACGTGAGTATTTGAATGAATAGTGAAAGTTTTGACGGAGGCGGTTTCGAAAAAGCTTGGATTTCTAGCAAAAAGAGGAAGCTTCCAGCCAAGATATTGGTATATTTAGGTTCTACATAGCAACGCAGAGCTAATAATGTAGATTTTGTAGCCCATGGTTGAACTTGGGGTTTGGGCATTTACGAACATAGCTCGGTTTGGGCCGGTTTGGGGCTAACAGCAGTGATGGGTGGCTGATGGGGTGCTATAGAATGAAGATTGTGATGTCGTGAAGGTGCAGTAGGTGCATATATATATTTTTATGATTCTTGCTTGCTATGAGTGTATGTATTTAACTATGAGTGTGTGTATACATTTTGAATGTTGTGAGAAGTTGTATTTAACTGTGTATATTGTGTATGTGTATTCTTGTGATATATTCTTGTGACATGAAATGTATTGAAGAGAAGGTGATGTTGTTGTGCTTGAAAGTGTTGAAAGAAGTAGTGTGAAGATGGTGATTTGTTTGTTAACTTTCAAAGACAACGAAAGCGAGGAAGAGGGAGATGGAGACCTTAGTTGCTGGGAGATAGATCTAATTTGAGTTGTTGGAAGTGATTTTAAGGGAGTTTATGTACATTAGTATTTTTGGTACAGGGTTACGTGGATAGAGAGGGTTGGAATGAGGCATACCAAGAATGATGAAAGTGAATTCTTGGATTAAATTTGGCTTTAAGGAAAAACTTTGCATTAATATAAGAATTTGGATTAAGTAATTAAGTAATTGATTATCGTAGAAGTTGGCTAAATTCAAGCTAAATATTTTGAGTTGGTTAGATATAAATTTCTATCATTAGTTCTCAAAATTATCTTGTACAATACCTTTAAAGGATTTTTTTTAAATAGTTATGACTAGACGAGCATGACAACAAAGTTTGACAATTCAAACTTATTTAGGCAAGTCATAGCGACATGTCTATTAAAACAAAACTTTTAAATGTAAAATTTTCCCAGTTACTGCACTTTGGGTATAGAAAAAGAATCTTACATTAGTTATTTAGTGAAAAAATTAAGGATATATACCGATATTAAACTACTTGAAGAAGGGTTATGCATAATAGGGTCTTAGCTTATGGGCTTTATGCTTCTAAAAAGTTCAAAATTTTAATGGATTATTATTGACAAAGAGTTTATCGTGTACTGTATCCGTCTTTATCTCACATTAACATATTGCTTTCCAGATCGATTCCAGTATTCGCAAATGTTCAGAAAATTAGACGGGAAAAACTAACGGTTCAAGGTCGTCGGACCGGTTTTAATTAAATAATTGGAATAATTTACCTAAGATAATGTGGAAAAATAACATTCGATTTTATAATTTTTTGAACTTTACCTGTTAAAAATAATGTTGAAATTTTATTCTTTTTTTAAGAGCAATTGAAAATATGACTTTGTGAATAGAAAAAGAATCCCACATATTGTGAAAAGAATTGATGATGTATGCCTATATTAAGCTACTTGAAGAAGGGTTATGTATAATATGGTCTTGGCTTGTGAGCCTTGAGTTTCCAAAAAGTTCAAAATTTTAATGGATTATTATCGAAAAAAGGTTTATTGTGAACCAGTGAACCGTATCCGTCTTTATCTCACACCGTTAAATTATTTTCCTGATTGGTTCCATTGTTGGCCAATTCTGATTTTTCCAATTGGCTTGATTAAGGCGGTTCAGTTCTTTAAATACTGATTAAATTATATTAACATATTAAAATATTAAGTCCATAGAAGGTGTGTGTTATGAAAAATTAGATATCATTAATAGATATATTACAAAAGTTAAAAAAAAAACCCAAACGTGGCGATAAATCACATGTGCATTTTGTAGAAAAAGTTGGTGTTCACTCATAGACAATTTTATATAGATATTTCGAGGGTTATAAGTTGAAAATGTCTGAAAATTATGACCTGTGTTAAAGATGGCCAAACAACAAATTCTACTAAATGTTGTAATAGATGTATTATTGCTCATCATTTATTCTTGCTATGTTGATCGGATGTAACATATTTTCCCGTGCGCTATACACTGGCAGCCTAATACAAACTCTAAAACTTTTTGTCAAAGTTTTTCTTGTGTTTTTTGGGTAGACCATTTTTTATTTTTATTAATGAAAAATATTGTATTACGGGTAGCACATATATTGTTTTTCTTTACACATATAAATGATCTTCTTAAATCTTTTTTATACAATCGTGTTTAATCTTCTTAAATTGCTTATATTATGTGAAATAACTAGTTCATTAATAAGAGTCAAAGATGCTATATTTGTCAATTAGCCTATAATTGGGCCAGGCCCATTAGTGGGAGAATAACCACCATGAAGTCCATCTTTTGACAAGTACATTTTGTTCTTTGGCAAGAGACATTCCTATACATACTGTTCACATGCACATAGCCTAAGGTAATTTCCCCTCTTTTTGATTTTCCCTATCTAAAAGCATCCATTTCACCTAAGACATGTACTTACTCTTGCACTGGAGGGGCTTCGGGGGCGAACCTCCAAGTCTTTTTTGCAGGGTCTTTGAGGCACCGAACGAGAGGGAGGTCGTATTCAGCTCATCTGGATGAATCTGACATCGTCATTTGGCGATGTCTGTGGGGACCCAATCAACATGGTTCTACCCGACAAAACAGGTCTCCGGGGCGTGTCGGAGCACAGGAGTGTGACCCCCCACCTGGCATATCAGACCTATCTCAGGGTGCCGAGCAACATCTCACGTAACACACCGACCCACCTGCCACCGCTACAGTTAAATGTCTATAGTGACAGGTCGGAGAGTTATGTTAGTCCCCAGTCCCTCAGTGGCGAATGATCCCCTTCGGGTTGGTAGAGGGGAACCGACCCAGAACACTACCTCGTCCCCAGGGCTGGAACCATCTGGCGAATGAGGCTGACTACTCTTCTCTAGTGGAACTATAGCGCAGATGATACAACAGGGGATAACAGAAGGGCTCAGACAAGGGTCAGTGCTATCAACCAATTTTAGTAGGAAGACCCCATTTATAAGGGCAGTCAGATCCTTTCTGCTTCCAGAAAGCTTCAAATGTCCCCGTATAAAGGAATACGATGGAACATGCGATCCCAATAATCACTTGAATACGTATACTGACATCATAGGCATGCAAAACACTCCTGGCCCTATTTTGTACAAAGCTTTTCCTCAAACATTGATGGGTCCAACGAGAGATTGGTATGGGACACTACAAGAGGGATCGATCGGCCGTTTTGATGACCTTGTGGATAAATTCTTGACTTTCTTTGCCAGCAGCAAGAAGATCAAGAAAATGATCGCCATGTTTATGCAGATAAAATAGCACAAGGAAAGTTGCTGAGGCAGTTTATGAGCGGCTTTAATAGCGAGCGCCTACAGACTCCTCACCTGTACATCACAGCGGCCGTGTCGGCCCTTACACAGGCAGTAAATTGCTCAGAATTCAAGAACTCGCTATCAAGAAATCTGCCACAGGCTATGAACGACCTTTTCAAGAGGGCCAAGAAGTATATCAATATGGAAAAGAACTTGTTTCCTCAGTCGACGGACGAGCGAATGGTCAAAAGAACAACGTCTCCTCCTAAAAAATTAGATCATGAGAAGATGAGAAATGATGGGGTTCTTAGGTCTAAACCCTGTTCATCAGAAGAAGGACATTGTGATAACCCAACCTCTCTCAATTCCTCCAGGGCGCGGATCTTGATGGAGATAAAAGACAAATATGATCTTCGTTGGCCAAAACCCATGCAAGCAAAGATCACTAGGAATAACAGAGACAAATATTGTGACTTCCACAAAAGTCGCAAGCACACTACTAACGAATGCAGAAATCTGAAAGAAGAGATAGAAGCCTAATTCGGAGGGGACATCTGAGAAAGTTCATAAAGGACGACTATGGGGAATGCACCACCAAAAGGAGAGACTTAGAGCAGAAGCTATTGACAGGAGGGTCAGGCACCACTGGTACTATACCGTACTTTCCTTAAGGATTACTACCCTCTATTCTGCATAGACCGCATGGTCAACTCTACGTCTGGCTACGCATTTTATAATTTCCTGGACACATTTTCTGGCTACCATCAGATCAAGATGGCTTAAGAAGATCAAGAAAAGACCTTCTTTGTGGCTAACAAAGGCATTTACTGCTACAACGTTATGCCATTTAGATTGAAAAATGCTAGAGCAACCTATCAGAGGGTAGTCAATTAGGTCTTCTCAGATGAAATTGGGAAGATGATCGAGATGTATGTAGATGACATGGTAATGATGAGCAATGAAAAAGCGTGCCACATGGCCAACTTATTAAAGATTTTTGCAATCCTGCGCAAACACAATATCAAACTGAGCCTAGAGAAATATACCGTTGGCGTGGGGTCTGAGAAGTTCCTTGGGTTTCTGATAACCCACATGGGGATCGAGGTCAACCCAGACAAGATCTCCGTGTTGGTGAACATGGAATCTCCTAAGAACCAGAAGGAAGTGAAATGGCACATAGGTCAAATGGCTGTCTTGGGGCGGTTCATGTTGAGGTCGGCCAACAAATGCATACCGTTCTTTCGGATGATATGGGGTGATCTGACCTTCTCATGGGATGAAAGATGCGAGGTCGCTCTCCAATAGCTAAAAGAGTACCTCGGGATGCCACCTATCCTCTCACGACCTATCCCTAACGACTCACTCTATCTTTATCTTACTATAGTGGAGTATACAGTCAGTGCTGTGCTTGTTAGGGGAGAGAAAAAGGATCAGAGACTAGTGTATTATGTTAGCAAGATCTTAACAGGGATTGATCAGAGATACTGCCTCGTAGAACATCTAGCTCTGGCCCTGGCGATAGCCTCTCGCAAATTGCAGCCTTACTTCCAAGCCCACATGGTCTATGTATTGACAAATCAACCTTTGAAACTGATTTTGCAGAAACCCAGTGTGGCTGATGGGCTTCTGAAGTGGCTGGTCGAACTCGATGAATATGACATTGAGTATAGATCTCGACCGACCGTGAAAGCACAGGTTTTGGCGGATTTCGTGGCCAAACTCAGTCCTAAGGCGAGTAATCCTGAAAAAAACCCCAGAAAGCTCTAAAGGTTGGACTTCTATGAAGACGGGGTATCGAGGGAAGTACAGTACGCGATCTGACTTGAATTCAAAGCAATCAACAAGCAGGCAGAGTGCGAAGCCGCCATCATAGAGAGTAGGACCACTTTCCAGCTGGGGGTTGAAAGTGTGACAATGTACAGTAATTCTCAGCTTGTTGTTGAACAGGTCACGGGATCTTACAAAACAAACGAGAAGATGATGAATCTATACAGAATAGAAGTGCTAGACCTGTAGAGAAAATTCAAAAGTTACGAACTTGTCCGCGCCGATGCCTTGTCCATGCTTATCTCACTAAACTCAAATAGGTTGGAAAGGACAATTTTCCTAAAAACGATCAAAGAGCTATCCATAGACTGTGAGGTTAGCATCAGTGAGAAGGCCGATAGATTGAAGTAGAGTCAAAATGGATGGATCCCATAGGATAGAGAGACGGTGAAGAAGGTCAGGGGGGCCATATCATTCTCCATCATCGAAGGTGTGCTGTACCAAAAGAGGATTCTCCCTACCATAGTTAAGGTGCCTCAACCTGAAAGAATCTACCTTGGCCACGACTGAGGCCCACGAGGGATACGTGCGGAGGCCATCAGGATGGACAAGCACTTGCTGCCAAGTTTGGTGAGATGTGGGTATTACTGGCCGAATATGAAGAAAAAAGCCATCATTTTTGTGCAAAATTGCGAAAGATGTTCAAAGTTCAGCAACAAAATCACTTGACCTCTTACGTAGTTGACTGCAATCAAAAACTAGGCACCCTTCAAGCAATTGAGTGCGGATATATTAGGCCCGTTGCCCAGAGAGAAAGTTCAGGTTCAGTTCTTGGCTGTGGCAGTGGAATACTTTATGAAATGGGTCAAAGCGATGCCATTAGCCAGTATTACAGCTTAGAAGCTTAAGGGTCTCTTGTGGAAATTAGTGATCTGCCGGTTTGGTCTTCCAAAAGTCTTCATCATGAACAATAGAAGATGTTTGAATGCCCATCTTTAAAAGAATTCTATAGCAATTGGCAGATTAAACATTGTCTGACCTCAATCGCGCACCCACAGAGCAAGGGACTTGCAAAGCTGGTGAATCAACTTATTCTCTCGAGTCTTAAAAAGAGGCTAGAAAACACCAAGGGAAATTGGCCCGAGTACCTCCCTGCGATCTTGTAGATCTGCCGGACGACCGCGGAACGGTCTCAGGGGGAAAAAATGTTTATGTTAGCGTTTTTGAATTAAGGCATGAGTGCTGGTGGAAGTCTCAATACCAAGCTACTGAGAAATGTATGGAGATGACATTCGCATAAGAGAGAGGCTCGACCTTCTTGAGGAAATAAGATGCGAAGTAGAGCTAAAAATGGCTAATTATAGACAGATCCTGAAAAAGTACTTCGACGCAAAAGTATACCCGAGGGAGTTCAGAGCCCGTGACCTAGTTTTGAGGAAGGCAGAAGTAGCTCGATGCCAGAAAGGGAAATTAGACCCAACCTGGGAAGGCCCATTCGAGGTTGTGAGAAAGATCCATCCTGGTGCATACAGCCTGAGGGATATGCAGCATCGCCTCCTACCCAGGTCGTGGAACGCAGAGAATCTCAAGCTATACCATAGGTAGTTTACGGCATTTTTTGTAAATTTCCCTCTTTGTTTTCTTTTCTTGTAAGTAAGTGTAGGGTACTCTTCCTCGATGGGTTTTACCATCCCAAACGGATTTTACCACGGAGGTTTCACAAGGCCCACCAATCAAAAACATGGTCAAATAAAGTGAAACTGGTAGAAAATTGCCTTCAACTAATTTGTTTCTAGTTGCCTAAAAGTAGCCTAAAAGCGAAAGTCTCTGAATACAAGGGGCTCGATCTTCTAAAATTAGAGCAAATATAAGTAGCCTAATTATAAATGGAATGACCCTACCATACGAATATAAATAGCCTAATTATAACTAAAAGACATGACCTTAACGAAATTAGAGCGAATACAAGTAGCCTAATTACACGACTTAACTTAATTAGCGCAAATATAAGTAACCTAATAACAACTAAAAGGTTAACGAAATTTGAGCGAATATAAGTAGACTAATTACAACTAATAGGCGCGACCTTAACGAGATTAGAGTAAATATGAGTAGCCTACATTACGCGACCTTAATGAAAATTAGAACAAGTTAAATTGTGAACTTCTCGAATGCATGCCAAGTAAAAGGCATGAGCTAGAAGAATCTGAGTAAGCTTACAGAGTAAGTAAGATGCACGATCTGACAAGAAATAATAATGACAATAAAAAGAAAGATGGTTATATTTACAATCACTTGAGAATACATAAAAGATATTTCATTGACCCAAGCATAAACAAGGTTGGTGACAAAAGAGAGCGGGTAGAGGACGCCTAATCTAATATTTCCATATCCCTTTCGCATTCATCATCGTTGACCTTATTTTCTTCTATGGTAGGGAGGTATCAAGGTCCAAACCCTCTGTTCCATCTAGGAAGCTTATCATCGGGGATGTATCCAATTCTAGGGCGTGCAATTTGCACGAAGCTCGACATGCCTTGATGCCTTGACCATACATCGATAGCACATAATCCCTTTTAGCAATCTTGAACTCTTCAGAGGCCTTGAAGTGTTCTACATCCTTCGACCTCTCCTCTTACTGAGTTTGCTCGAGCTCCTATTCTAAGGTCTCCTTTTCTGCGCGTACCACAGCTTTTCTTTCTCAGCCTTCATGGCCTTCGCAGAATGATATTGGACCGTCTATTATATATCTGCCCCAAGGGTTACTCTTTTACGACCTACTTGGCTATCCCATACCCGACGTCGATGGCTTGAAAAAGAAAGAATCGCATGTTAGCAAGCAAAAACACCGACCTTATGGGCAGATAAGACCTTCGGTGGGAGAAGGGCCTTGTTGACTACCTTACAAGTATAAAAAAAAAAAGGTCAATCCCTTTCTCCACAGGGATTGTGTCGCGGTACTTCTCAGCCACCTCAGCAAAAAGGACCTCCCTTAGGGCGTTCGCCAATTCTTTC
>CAVNYN010203806.1:0-57183 GCA_963692815.1 Nyctanthes arbor-tristis | reverse complement strand
CTCTACGCGTTTGCCATAATTGAAGAGAAGGCCAATTAGCCCTCCTTTTATACCAGATAGTTCATTTTGTACCATAAATGAGCGTCGTAGGAGAATCCAATATTATATAAGTGGTTGACAAATGTCTAAATGTTGCTTTCAATTATTTTATTTGTTCTTTTTTGGCAGTCAAAAGGAGTGTAAGATATGAATTTAAAGAGAGTTTATACAACATGAGTACAACTTGGACATCTAGATTTCTCAAGTGTGTCAATGATTCTTAAACGAGAACGAGGAAGAATGTGATGTTGTGCTCTGAAGAATTAAGGCATTCAGATGAGAACCCATAGTTCAGCAGCGGTGACATTAAGAATTAGAGAAAGGAGAAACCTACTTGACCACCTTCTCCTTTTCTTTAGCGTACGAGGACTGGAAACCCCAAGCATGTTCTAGAAAATTAACAAATGTATTGCAAACTTCTGCTTCCGCTTTATACGAAGAAATAGATTTTAACAGCTCATCTTCCTGAATTCAGCAATATTGTTGGGAATAGTTAGAACATAGAAAATCAAGTTTCATAATTTGGAGAGGCTACTGAATTTCAAAATAACTGTTAATCAATTTGACCGTGCTTCAGTCAAAGCTTTCAAAGACTATTATACCTTTAACTTGAAATGCTGAAGAATTTGGTTGCTGGCTTGATCAAATTGATCTATTTCTTCCCTGGCATTGTGAAGACGGGCATGTGCAGAAGTCAAGGAAGTATTAACCTAAATAGATTCTCATTAGACACGAGACAATGTAGTCAAAATGAAGGTGTATTAAGGTGTAACTAGAGTGGCTAGAACTTATAAGATTACTGCAATCTTGGCCTCTGAATCATTTGGTATTTCTGGATTTACTTTTTTTCCTTTCACAAACTTAGAATTAGGTTGATACCACAAACCCTCGCCCCGTTAGGAAACAGGCTTCTTCAATATAAAATTTCCCTAATGAAGCTTCTTCAATATAAAAGTTTTGGCAGACAATAAAATCGTGCTAAATTCTGGATAGTGCTTCTAATGAGTCATTGATATCCAATAGAACTTGAGAGGAACAATCGTTCCATGCTTTGTTCTTATTGTCCAGGACAATGAACAAGGCAATGATTTTGTTAGTTGCCAAGGTTCGAATATCCTTATGCCTTACCTCTTTCATATTAAATTACTAGATTTGAAGACCCAAAAAGCTCACTTCATTATCATTTGTCAAACAGAAAAAGCTAGGAGAAGATAGAATATAAGTACCTTTTTCAACTCTGCTTCAAGTTCATCTTTTCGTTTCTGAAGTGATTTAATTTCAGCAGAAAGTTCCTGAGAACAGGTAGACACTTAGCCATCCACTATACACCATTAACAGAATGAGATATAAAGAAAGCAACTTAAATACGATGACTAAATCAGCAGCAGCATGTATGCATTTGTGAAATGAACACCTGTAGGCTACTAAGAACCTTGGAACTGATGTATCCAGAGTTTACACATTTATGGTTATCATTACACTCATATAATGAAAATTCTGCTATTACATTGGTTACCATTTATGGAGAATCTAGAGCACGTTCGAGACTTTCACTCATAGCTTAGTTGTGGTTGTTCACTCATTGGTTAGTTGTGGTTGTAGCTATGAGTGGAACCATCAAGTATTTGGGAGTCATGTTTTAGCAAATGAGGTTTTCTTCCAAGTACACATACAACATTACGAATCGGTAAAAAATATTTGGAAATATTTGAATGCAAGGATGTCACATAGTTATTTATACAGAGGTCAATTTAAAAGAAACTTTACTTGATTATATCAGAGGCTGACTATCGATTAACAAAGGCAGGCAGAATTTTTGCTGCATGACTGCTTCCTAACCATGTTGAAATTAAAATATGTACATCTCCCTTGAAGAACAAAATTTGTAGAGATACATTTTACCTTTTCAAGCTGGCTAACTTCACCAGCTTTTGTAACACGAAAACTAAGAGCCTCCTCTTTCTGTGTTCTGTTTGAAAAATGAATAAAACATTTGAGTAAGATTGAAACTTGGCCATAGAAAGATGTGTATGCAGAAGTAACAATTATTGAACTTCGATGACTAGGTCTAGGTTGAAATTTCTCTGGAAGAGTACAAAGTTACTCCCTTCAAAATGTAAATAATTGATGCAGCACAGGGAAATATTTGTTTCCAAAGAGGTACTATATCTCAAGATAAGAAATTATGGAAGTTTATTTATTGATAGAATTGTAGAAGAGAAGTATACAGTGCGAAGGATCCTCAGAAATGCAGAAGATGAGAACTACAAAAGAACTGCCTGTCATTCCGTTCAAGTAAAATTAAAAGCTTTAGATAAAATAACACTTGAAAATGCACGCATGCACACAAATACGGGTGTGTGCGAAAAGAGGCAGAAAAGGGGGGGGGCTACGGAGACTTATTGATAAACATTTAGATTTAGCAAAGCATCTGAATTTGAGAAACCAATTTTAATGACTCTGGTATAAACTGAACGGGAGCTCTCTGATCAAATTTTATGTATTTGTGCGGTGATCATTGTAACACCAAGTTCTTTATGTCAAAGTGCTTGAGTATTTAATGTACATAGATGAGGAGGATGAATAAAGCCATCAATAGGTAATATAAAATTTTTATTCTGGAAGTCAGAACTTGGAGAAAATTTACATATTAAATTTTATTTAATGTTCTATTAGCAGCGAAATGTCAATTTCCAACTCATGTGTAAACTTGAATCGCTGGTCAGCAAATTTGGCAACAACCCATACCGTAGGTCACAAGATCAGATCACGAGAAGCAAGAGCTAGTGACATAGAAAACATGTAAATTCTAGGATTCATCGTTCCCACTGTTCGAAAAGAGCCTGTAAATTTGCAGTACACCGTTAATTTTTACAATGAACATCAGGCAAACTTCTAAGATGTTCAAATGCTTTGGTCAACTGATCAACGATCAATACTTGATGATAAAAGATTCTTGTCAGCCTAGCTTGATATCTAGCATGACTGACTAACAATTACTTGGTAAAGTCTACCCAGGACTGTTTAGAACTTGTGTTTTTGTAGATTCTCACACTAAGCATGTGAAAGTCCAGATCACTATGATTCCCTATGGAGTTTTGCCTCTTATCTTTTTTTAAGGTTCACTGAATCGTGATTTAAAATTATACAGGTACTCCCAAAAATAGTAAACAAAGCTGTATTTTCTATATAATGTGTAATTACAATCTAGTGGTGTTTTCCCAAGTACTCCAATTCATGGTTTCACATGTAACCACTTCTCCATGACTTATCTGGGTCTGATAGCTATTAGCAATTTCACATAATATCCCTCAGATCATTATACTGTATCTCTGATGTGATTGGAAAAGGAGACCATGCACACAGGAAATATGAGCAAAACTACACACCTGTGATCTGAAATACGCTTTTCAGCTTTCACAACAGAGCTCGCAAGAGATTCTGATAATACCTTTAGCTTATCAACCTGCACAGTGACTCAAAGAGATTAAGAAATAAAATGATGGTGATGATGATTAAAAATAAATAAAGGAAGATGAACTAAAGATAAAACTGGCTAACGTGTTATGACATTGATTTTCATCTTTCTTTACCATCAAATACTTTGTAACATCTGATATTTAGCTATGCCCCACCAACTGAAATTCCTCGGGGTCTCCCCAAGTTTCCAATGGCATGGAGAATTCTCTTTTTTGGTACTTGATTTATACTTTTACAAACTTTCTTTCCAGACAAAGGTGATAGCACTGGGTAATATACCTTCTGAAAATGAGCTTTTGCAGAACCTCCAGTCTTCACAAATTTCTTCTGCAAAAGGATCTCCTCCAATCTGGAAGAAAGTCTGATTTGTGCAAGTGCTTCTTTTATAGTCTGTCACGGTGAAGAATAAGAAACAGAAAAGACAATATTTGACATCAGTGAGTGAAGAATTTTCATTCATAATCTTCCCTAAAGTTGCTGGCAGTGTTTTGAGAAAGCAAGATAACCAAGACCTAGAATCAGAGCATTCACAATTGTTTGCAAAATAAGTGTAACTTCAATCTTCTAAAGCACTATTTTGGTCCTGTTCTGTTTTTTAAGACCTAAGGAAGATAGAAAATGACTAATCAGTAAGAATCTGAATGCCCTCAGATGAAGACTTGTATTCTATGTGATAACTCACAGCCTAATTGTAGGTTTTAGTGTTTTTTTCTTTTTTTGGTAACAGGATTAGTCCTTCAATAACGTTAAGAACATCTTATTTGGTTTCAAGCAGAAGCGACTAATAACTAGAATAGACCATATCAAGAAGAGCACTATTCTTTTTTCCTTTTTTTTGCCCCTTCCCAGTTTCTGAAAAGTGATAAGGTTCATATATCTTCAGAAGACTTGAAACATAAAAGGATTACACATGAAAAGCTTGTCTTGCAATGTAAAGTGAGCACAAAATAAATGAGACGGTAACCAACAGGCATTAAGGATTACTTCTGATTTGATCTACGAAAAAGAAGGAAATGAACAAATTATGTTACACAAAATAACTTATGGGGGACAATGTCCATATAAAATGAAAAGCTATAACCATGCTTTCAGCAAACTCGTAACTGAAGGATCTACTAACTCTTACAGGAAAAGCATGGAAAACTTGATAAAAAATGAAGAAATCACCTTACCTCTGCTGACATCACAGATTCTTCAGATGGCTTCCTGTCACCTTCACTTATAGGCAGCTGGTTTTTCATTTCATCTAGTTTTTGATGTATGTTTGAGACTTCAGAATCTATTCTGAGAGCATATGGTAAGATAATAACTAAAGAAATAATTAAAATGGTAATTTTTTGAGGTGTAAAAAAAAAAAATAATAAATTTAAATGATAATTTAACTGCAAGAGAAAAGGTGCAAAAAGGGAATTACTACATACGTAACTAAACTGTATACCAGTATACCACGTAAATACATAAAACTCATGCGTAGCATTGTTATTTTGAGTAGGTTTTTGCAAATTCAAGGTCTAGAAAGGAAGAAACATGCCTTCCAGTACAAGACAACAAAACATCAACTCATGGACAGAGTCCTAGATTCAAGTGCAAGCAGCATTTGGATGAATTAATCACTTAAACTGACTAATTTCTCCCCATATTCTGTTGTGTAAATAATGATTTGAAAGATCATCCTTGCATGATCACATGAATAGATATCTTATATTGGCATGTGCTAAAACCTGTGTTCAAGCTGTGCGTATCCTCTGACCTTCAAACAAGTAATAGAAAAGTATGATAAATGGGAATAAGAAAACCAGAAGCAAATCAAGTGACATTGATAAAATAACAGGAATAACTGGCTCCTTATGCTCATACAAAAACATCAAGATCTACAAGGATAATTTGAGAAGGAGTTACTATAGTAAACACGCCAACCTAATGTCCAGAAAACAATTATAATTACACCCGAGATGACATTAATATATGTTTATTGGTAAACATATTTTGAGCAAATCTTCAATGCTTGCAAATAACCTAAAAAAGTAAAATTCTTTGACCTAGAATATCAAGAAGAATGTGAAATTTGAACTTCTAAATTGAATACATTTAAAGGAAAAAGAACGAAGCAGAAACTGCATTATTAGCAGTTATAAGAAACACAAATAAACAGTTATAGCAAATTCCTCAATGCAGAGATATAGCACGAACTGATATTTTCAGAGTGGAAAACTTGTTAAAGCAGAAATATTGCATATAGGTATTTAACATTTGACGTCTTCCTGAGCTGGAAAGAATAGGCGTTTCATTATATATGAAGCTAGATTAGATTGTTCCTTACAGTTCTGAAGCAATACATGGCATGGTTTAAAGAGTTCATAAGGTCCTATGATAACAACCCATCTGTACCAATATCATGTGCTATAACCTTGCCTGTGATTTTATAAATTCTTTAGTGGTCTAGACACATTTCTCAATTAACATACAGGAAAGTAAATAATAGAAGTACAGGAGGCATGCTCTTAACCACCTTACTATCTGATAATTTACTTTCAGTCCAGTAATCGCGTCTTGTGCATATTGAAGTAGTTCTTCCCTCTTTGCCTGGAAGTAAGGAAGAACAAGAAAGAATTATTAACAAATTCTTCAATTCCATTGTGATTAATCATGCAGGAAGTATTAAAAGCATGTGGTTTCGTGACATTACCAACACTTCATCTCTGTAGATTGCAAAAGAATTTGCCAGATCTTGTACACTTTTTATCATTGCAGTATGAACTTCCGTCCCACCCACAAGGCACAGTCTGAATGAAAAAGAAAAAAAGGAACAGGGCAAGGGGCTCTTATATTTAACTCTTCAGCAAGGCAGAAGCATAGAAAGTTACAAGCAACTTCAAGATCTTCATAATAATCAGTCATGCCTGTTCTTTTAGGTCAGACCTTAGAAACTTCAAGATATTAAAATATATGGTAAAAGTAAGAATCACCCAAATATCTCCTGAAGCAAAGAAATTTCTTCTTCATTAGGTTCTTCAAGAATCTGGACCAGACAAAAGAGTCAGTTTGGTAAACCGCTGTCAGCTAAAAAGAGCGAATGGCAACTTAATTATTCATGCAACTAATAGAGGATAAGAGAATAAGAAGGAACAACTGGATTATCCCTCAACTAAATCAAAAATCTAGTAGAAAAACATAAGCTATATAAAGCACAGAGACATATGAATGTACTATTATTATTATTAAAGGAGAAAGAAATGATAACCATTCAAAAAATCCTGTCTAAAATGAAGTTTTCTCTTTGAAGGACTTAAATATAGAGAGACAGAAACAAGGGGAATCCAGTTTGGGAATTTTCAAGATGACAGAGAAGCCCCAAAAAAGGCAGCTGAAAACTTTAGAACTTACCATAGACAATGTTATGCCCTCAACAGCTTGGCTGCAAAGGAACACATCGTTGAAGTTCATTGGTTCTCCACCAAGCTCCGGATCATAGTACAAAACCTGTCCACTATAATACTAAATACATGTATGGAACTTATGCTAAATATGGTGGGAACATAAACTAGAGCTTTGGGAAGCAACGTACCACAAATTAGTCACAGAAAAACCAGCAGAAAGATAATAAGAAAGAATATTTGGACGTGTGAAGAATGCGTAACTAATACCTAAGAGTAGGAAAGGCCAATGTCTGAATTCTGATTTTATACAGTCGAAATTGATAATTTAATGGTTCAATATGGCTTTTCAGAACTCAATATTTTTGTTTCTATTGTCAAACCAATATGAGTATCTTTGGATAACAAAAGATTAATAGGTAAGTATAGGACAGTGATCATGAGAACTAAAATCAGGACTGTTGAGATTTGTAGTAGTATTGCTTCAGCCTGCATTTAGTAATTAGTAGCATAGAACTCTATAACTTATCGAGGATATTCTGAATGAAAAGTTTGCCCCTTTAATGAGATCGTCATCTGAATAAAACTGAGATATCATGGCAATCTTGTGGCTCAATGTAAGACTGAGGTGAGATATGTGTGCTAAGTTCACCTCTGAATCTGATACTTGAAAAACAATAGACAATCTGCTTAAAACAAAAGTAATCTAGACTTTGAGAGTTTATCACATTCATTAAAAGAGCTTATATTAATTGTTAAGAAATTTATACTAGTTTTAGAAAAAGAAAGTTATGAGACACTTTAAATACCTACCACAGTAGGCTTTGCCTGAGAAACATTTAATTCTTTAGAGACATCAAGATGCTCAGTGACAGCAGTTTCCTGTAGTCTCTCAATCTCTTTTAAGGCCACTAACCATCTTCTCAGTAACTGAACTCTTTCTGCCCCTCTGCATGAAACAGAAACTTCCTCTAATCTTTTTACAGCAAGCTTATAGTTTTGCAAACTCCGAGCTGCCTACAGCACCATGGCATCAAAGAGAATAGATATACTTTAAAATGTCAAATAATTCACAAGAATTTGAAGGAAATATCACAATACACCCATCAATTTCCAATCCAGAGTGAAACTAGTATATTCCCAAATCCCAGTCCACCTCTAGATTCTGTAACAGAATCGACTCTGTATCTGCGAATCTGTGCTATATACATATAGTGATATATATAAATAATAGACACACAAAGATTGAGATTGTTTATATTACAACGCGGTCTTGCAATAACTTGGCGCGGCCGGCGACGGCTTGTCCGGCGTGTTGGACGACGGTGTCAGCGTAAGTGCGGACAGTGCGACTGAGAGGATTGCTGCCACCTTTTTCGACCGCTTTGTTCACCGCCGATCGGAGCCACGACATATCCAAAATACTGATCCGTATATCGCTAGATCCAAGGTAAAAATGGGGGGAAAAGATGATGAATATTCTGATCGAACGTTAGAATTGAAGGAAGACAGACAAAGCAAAGATGAGCGTTAGGGGAGTTCGAGTCGTTTGCCTCTCATTTCGCGCTCAACGGTCTTGTGAATTCTCACAGCTACCCCTCCCGTGGTTTCTCACGTGCTTGTCATGTGCTCTTTGCTTTTGTGACGATCTTTTTAATTTCTTAATTAAAAATAAATACTAATAATTAAGTAATATTAATAATAATTATAATTATAATTATAATTATAATAAGGAAAACGACGATGATGAAAAATAAACTAATATATACTCACCAGTCTCACAAAAATACAGTTTACTAGTTATTTTCACACAAATTAAAGAATAATATTTATTTTTAATATATACTCTTATATATTTTCACTGCATAGGTACTTAATGTATGGTAATAACAAATATATTAAGTAATGGTATATATGAAAATGAAAAATTGAAGATATATATAACTGGAGAATTGTATTCACACCACACCTTATTTGCACAAGATATCCTTAGACTATATTTTTAATATATTTATATCACAAGTTTTTTGTTTTCATCGAATTTTTATCTCAACTTTCTATTAATAAACAATTGTTCCCTTAATAACTTTTCTTGTTCCAAAATTTTATTAATGTACTTTAAATAAATGAGAATATATGTAGTGCACTTTGATTTTTCCTTTATAATTTTTTACCCATTTTTAAATATTTAGAGATCTGTTACAATTAAATTTATGTAGAAAATGTTATAAAAAATATTATGTGATAATTAATGGGAGATTAAAGAAAAAAAAGACAATAGAAATGTTGTGGACTTGGTGAAGATTAGAGGCATTTAAAGTAAATAAGATGTGGTGTTATTAGTAAAAAGTGCAGTGTAAATATAATCAACATACTTAATATGATAAGTGAACTATCTTTTTAAAACGAATGAAAATAATATATTGTATTTTCTCTGTAGGAAGGAGGGAGTTTTATCTTAGTGGTATAATAATTGTCGAACATCCATATAGGTGTACTCAATGTCCCATGTGGCTTGTCATATGTATGCATTGTTTGCCATAACGGCAATCATTGATGGGAGTGTTTAGAAAATTTTTATTTAATAGTAAATCCAACATTAAAGACCAACAATAACCGGGAATGATGGTAATTTTTCATTAAATTTCTCATTGAAACCACACTATAAAGATCACAATTCTTATAAAAGTAAGAACCACATGTGAGTTCATGAACCTATACGTGAGTTCTTGTTTTTATAATTAGATAGTCTCCATAATATAAATCACACAGTCTTCATAGAAAAAGTATAGTATTTTTTATTGATCCATATCAATTAGTGGACGTGTGCTACAAACATGAGTAGCATTTTTATATTGTTTACTTTCCTTTTCGCAACTATCTAAAAATGAAGGGCAATATGAGAGCCAGACAGGTGCGTGGGAAAAGCAAAGGACCAAGGAAAGCTAAGCAAAGGGCTAATTTATTTCACAAGTTTCAGTAATAATTGGTTACAGAATGAGGTATTCTATATTAAAGAGTAGAAACAATTAGCATGCTATCTCCTATTCTTCAAACAAAAATGGTGCCGGAGGCGGTAAAAAAAAGGGTTGGAGCTGATGAGAAGAATACTTCTGGATGGCTCGAATTTGTCCAATTTCTCTAGCCAGTAAAGCTCCATTTACGGAAGAGAGCAAATCACTTCAAGTCATCAATGGGAGGCAGTGCCATTTTCCAGTAATTCCATGAGTTGAAATCTTCCTGAAGCGGCAGACAACACAAGAAATGTTATTATTACATGATGAGAGCCGTAAAAAGAATAAGTTACTCTTCTCCGTGTTCGACGCGTTTTTGCATTAGTACCTGCTCAACTAATGTTGACGGGAACATGTTGTCTACCAGCGTGTGCAATGATGTATACGTAGTCAACTTCACATCAACGCCGTGATTTACTGCTATCTCTCCCTGTAAGAAACCGTAATTAAATTTTTACGGTCAAAAACAAATAAAAGTAAAGGAACAGCACACTGCTTTTTCAGTGAGTGTTGTCCACCTTGGGGTTAATAATAAATATTCTGCTCTTAGGGATCCCAATTTTCTGGTAACTGAACTCATCGGTGTCTCGGTTTCCAAAACCAGCATAAAACGGATTATGATCAGGTGAAAAAAGTGCTTTAATATCCTGCAAAATGTGTTCTTAATAACTTCTTCAGGATGGAACAATTTAACTTATCAGGATTAATATACACAGGAGGATTGAGTGCGCAAAGCACGTATTCCTTCTTTACTATTTACCTCCAAACAGGCAATCTTGAATTCATGAGGAGCTCTTCTTATTACTGCATTCATTCAAAGTACTTTTATCAGACGCCAAATACAAACCAAAATATCCTAATCGGTAAAAATGAGAGAGAAAAATTGATTTTTCAGATCAAGCATACTTATATGTGCATCATTAAGCATCTAGAAAATGGAAAAGGCAAGCCCCTAGCAGCTCTTTCTAGGTTCAGATTACGTATTTTTCTAACTTAAAAGCTTAAAACAAAGTGGTAGAAAAAGAAGGGGGGGTGGCGGGGGGTTTTCCCATACTCTCCTCCTATCTTCTCTTCTCTTCTCCTTGTGATTTTTCACCATTAATGACAACAGAATTAGTAATTGCCCTTAAAAGTAAATATAAGCTACAGAATACAGATTGTTCACAAATCCACAGACCACAGTAGAGCAGATGGTATAACTTTCTGAGGAAAACTACTATTTGAAATACGGCAAGATTAGTCCCTGACCTTCTGGCTCTGTAGCATATCTGCCCCGTTCAACAGTTTCCATGCGTTAAAATGTTGTGCGGAAATTGTTTGGTTGGGATAAACAAGAAGCAAAGAAATCAACTTGAAAACCTATGTTGCACGGACACGACACGACTCACACATGTCGACAAGTGATTTTTTAAAAATGTAGGACACGGATAAGTCTAGAATACCTTGATTTAAATACTTTAAAATGTCAAAATTATATATCAACATTTCCATTTTAGTACATTTTCATATAAGACACAACAAGAATGATTATTATATGGTATCCTTATTTTTTTTATTATGAAAAATATGTAATATATAATATTTCACAAAAAATTACAAAATATCGACAAGTAATAACTGAAAGTGAAAATTTATTTGAAATTTCTTTTTATTGAAAAATTTATTTGAAATTAAATAATTAAAAAAATACAAAAAAATGATAAACATATATAGTGCAGAATCAAATAAATTATGACTCAATGAAAAGAAATTAAATAGAATAGATTGTTACATGAAATGGATTGTAAATTTTCTCTATCTTTATCTAATAAATCAAAAGGTATTAAAAAAATTAAATATAGGGTTAAATTCGACAATTTAATTATTCATAATTAGAGAAGCTAAAAGTAGAAGTTAAGAAGCTACATTTCTGCTGCTTCTCAAAATCTATTGTAGAATGTTATTGCTTCTCCAATAATCACTTTTCTATAACTTACCAAACACTTTCATCAGTTATACTTCTCAAAAAAGAAGAAGTTGGGTATCCAAAGTAATCCCAAACAGAGCCTATATAGGTTTAAACTTCTGATAGATTTAATTTAATTTACTGTTATTTTATTTTAAGTTTTTTACGGTGATCATATATTGTAGGAAGGAAACATGTTTTACTAACTAAAGCAATAAACTTTTGTATCGGACTCATAGGAAATATTATCTAAATGTTGGCCAAATTTTCATATAGGTTGTTGCGTTTCAAAGCCTAATCAGAAAATGGTTTATTGGGTCCATATGGGGTTGCAAGCAACTATTATGTAGTTTTTCAATATTTGCATTAATCATAATTCAAAAATTGATTTTTTTATTACAATAATACTAATACACTACATTTTCCATTTTAGTTGTGTGTGTGTATATATATATATGTATATGAACATGGTTGCAAAAACACTTTCTGAATTCGTAAAATTGACTTCTTTTTTCCTTTTTCTAGGTTTTCTTAGTTTTTTAAAAAAGGCCATTACTTTTACATACGGTGTCTGATTTCAGTCTGCAACATATACTTTTGGGGTAGTTTGGCAAAACAGATTGAATCAGTCGCTTTTCCAATCCATCTGTTATGCTTTTTTGTGTTTTTTCTATTTTATTTTGAGTCTACTTTTGTGTTTAGAGCATGTTTGTTGGTCCAAACTTTTCTGGATTCTGTAAGATGATTAGGACATCTATTTAAACGCTTCTACTTCTTTCTTTCTTTGAGTAATTCCGCAGAATTTTCAATCCCACTTAGATTCAATTTTGATTACTGATATTACCTACGTTGATAAGAGAATTTCAAACAATATTGATGATGACAACAACAGAAGTGTTAGAAAATAAATGTGTTTTCCTTGGAGAAAGTCTTTGTAGCAAAGAGGTATGGAAAGTTGAAAACTTAAACCCCCATCTAAAAATATGTTGCGACGTTACCTTGCAGACTATGCTTTTCAAAATTTTATTGGTGATCATTCTATTTTTGAAAAGTTAATCGTTTCGACCATTGGATTAAAATGTACTTGGATTTATCGTATAATGTTGATCAACCCTTATATGTTAATACATTTATCAATACTCTGTATCCATTATTTATGACTTTTGTTTTAATTTCAAGGATTTGTTTTGATTAATATTTTCTTTTCTTTATGGTACTGTATTGAGAATTAAGTGTTAGGGAACACCATGCGAGGCAATAATTGATTATTTTCTCATTCCTGAAAAACAAAAGTTGGCCGTGTAAATTAATTTCAAATTTTTATTCAATTGGACATTTTGACTTTTTTTTTTTCTAATTTAACCATGCTTCTATAAGCTCAAACTAATTGTACATGGATAATTATTTAAATTTATCATATGATAATAACTTGCTATGATATTTTCTCTTTTATTATTTATGAAACTAGATTTTTTTAATAACTTTTAAATTATATTTTCCTCGTGCAACACACAGGTGCAATACTAGTATCTAAGAAAAGAGAGAAGCTTTCAAGTCAACAAAATCCAGAGCCAAGCTCTGTTGTTTTGAGGGCTACTCGAGCCGAGCTATGGCTCGAGCCAAAAAAGTCCAAGCCTATACCAAGCCAAGAATCTCGGCTTATGAGTTAGCTAGACTCAGCTAATTTACACCGCCACCACAAATAGGCGAAATATTATGTTGAACCTTTGTATTTTTTTTTTTACGCTTATTTAAAAGTATTAGGGGCAAATAAGCTTTTTGTACTCTCAGAACGAGCTTTTTGAGCAAACACTATGATTAGAGATAGCACGTGCTAATTAATAAAATGTTGAGAATAAATACGAGTCAGAAAAAGTTGAGGACACAAGTAAGACTTTAGCAACTGTTTGTTGAAATATTAAATGGTGGACAAGGTGGCAATATAACCATCTAAAGGAAACCTGAAAGCCCACTATTTTGCCCCCTCAAAGTATCAAACATGACCATCACAGTACATTTGAACCTCCAAATAGAGATAATGTCTGCTTGAGACTGTGTCATAGAAATTTCAAAGGTTGGGACATGGTTAACACAAGTTGAAAACTGGATCCTCTATGTTCTATATTAAATAGGTTAGGGACTGTGACAGTAATTTTTCAAATAGTAATTTGAGTTTCTGGTCTACGTGATTGACTGCATTACATTAAAAATAGCTGATTTTTTTTTTAATTTTTTTAAAAAGAAAGAAAGAAAAATTGAATTTAGATAGTGAGCTACAGAGTGATCTTTTGAGAAAGAAAAGGAGAAAAAAAATAAAAAGAAAAAAGAGAAAAAGAACAAACTCACCTTCTCGGTACAATGAAGGAAATAAGCCATCCGGGGAAATAACAACAGGTCCAGCGGGCAGGCTTTTCCCATCCTGAAAACATTTTGAATAACGTTCACTTAGCATTACATCCTTTAAAGTGACAAGAAAACGACACCTTTTCACTTCCAGCTACACCAAAAAGAAGACTTAAAGGAAAATAAAGTTGTTTAATCAATCCAAAGTGCTAATGCCAGAGAGTGTATGAGTTTGTTTAATTACATTAGAAGCTATGGTCTCAACAATCTTATTTACCAATTATTGTGTTAGCATGAGAAAATAATAGTTTTTAACTTGACAGACAATAAGACTCTGACAAGAGTGATGTATACCTGCTTAAGATTGAACAGAAAATTTTTTGTCAAGTAAGATTGAACAATTGCACGTGCACTCAGAAACAATAGCTGATATCCGTTCTCCTGCAGTAAAAAGGAAAAACGTTTCGTGAGAAATGTGATTAAGTTTGGATCTTTGTAAATATCAAAAGTACATATATCTTGTGAGGTATGCCAAATCCAGCATGCACAAAATTATAGCAGGGCAAACAAAATTCAGTCATGACAGAAGCATTTAAATAAATAAGAACATGAAACCCTAATGGAGATTTGAGTAACAGCGAAAAGTATTTAAACAGATGGAGAGTGGACTATTCACAGCTTGAGTTGAATGTTACATTACATCCTATTAGGTTGACGTTTTTGCTCTAAACATAAAAAGTCAAACTAATTTTCATCCACATGTTTCATGGGATTTACAAGTACTACCCACTTAACCACTTATATTCTGTATTTCTGTTTGTTTAATACACCAGCCTAAAGGGTGCATAATTTAGTTGAGGCCAGGTAAAGTTAAAGCCATAGCTTAAGAAGAGAAAGAGATCGGAAGAGCATTTTATATGGCCGTCATGGAGCTCCACCATGCTTCCTACTTCATATTCTTGCTAGAGTAAGATATATAACACCGGCTATATATGACTTTCCTTATTATCTATGAAGTTCTAGTAATACAAAGATTTATGAAAACACAGTTCCCTGCCATTTTGTAGGTAAGCATTTTAAATTCATTGATCCAGATAAGTAAATGAAAGTAACAAGCAATCAATTTCCAGACTTCGTAAAATCTGTAAGCTAGCTTGAGCTTGTACGTCTAGGATTTTCAATTTTACTAGCACAAAAAGGATCACACACTTTATGGGAAGAAAACAATTAACACAAAGCCTAAAATGAAACAGAAGCATCCATAAATTGCTAAGCAGATCGATAAACAGGTATCAAAAATGCAACTTTTACATTCCGATGAGTAAGACCATCAATTGTTGATCCAAAATATCAGATCTGTACTTCCCTCAAAGTAAGGATACCCTTGTTCTCCCTGTCCCTCTCTTATCTGTAAGAACTTTAACCATGGAAGTGTTGCTGGCCAGACTGTACATCCTAAATTCAGTTACCTAACTAAAACAGTACCATTTTTCCTTGATCAACACAGAGTTATCTGATTCTCTTATAGCTGAGAGCTTGCAGAGCCACAATAGACCATGCACTGCAGTAATAGATAAGAGATTTAACAATTCTATCCCTTTTAAACGGCAGCCCTGTCCACTAACTTCTATCTAATTTTTTAATTTTCCATGAGGAACTTATGCCAAAGTTTCTTCATGACTGAATTGCAGATTGCATAGCGAATCTATGATGTCCAAGAACATATATTTGTATATCAAATAAAGTTGCCTTCACATCTCCTGATAGTAGATGTTCTCACTTTTTATTACAGCTCTTCCATGTGTATTTTCAGTAAAAGATCTTCTCCTCACGGTTAGAAGACAATTGTATCCCTAAAAGACTCTGTTACATCAGCTCAATTGACTACTACCTAAAGCTGAACAAAAGGGTGAGAAATTCTTCATTTCTTATGAAGAAAGTAATAGGCGTGAAGTTCCTTATATGAAACTAATTTACAGTACAGCATACTGAGTGTCTCTCAAATGCAGCAACATGGTGTGCCATATGTTCACAGTGCACCTTGTTAGGGCTAATTTACCAAGTGCACTCCATGTATTCCAATATAACGTGCTTTTTCCTTCTGAATGGAGATTTTATCTTCTTGATTTCACTGGTATTATGCAGTCATGAGACTTTACAACCCAGTCCATATCAAAGTTCCTAACTTCAAATATGTCCACATGCCCAAGCGCAAGAGAATGATTATGTACACATATCACATCGAGGCACATGCATTTTGGTTGTACAATATTCCAAGTTTTCTTGGAAAACCATAAATGATATCCAAGAGCCCTCTTCTTTTGGCAAGATGCGATTAATAAATGACGTAAAAAAGATAGAACTCATGTAATAACCTTTATTGCTGAAAAGAGACGAGCTATTCCAGAATGCGTCCAGTCCTTCCCAACCAAGGGCATGACCTGGCCGAGGACATCAGACCTGAAATACAGTAGATGCAACTGAGATGGACAATTAAAACTAAGCCAATTTTGCTCTACCTAAGTGATTGGCAGTTTGCTAGAAAATGTATAGGGCCAATAATAAAGTTGAACCAACATGAAAGTATAATAATCTATTTTAGTAAATTCATTTGATATTGCATAATGTCGTTGTCTATCTAGGGGAAATGTATTTCCTAATCCTAAAGGCTAAGGTAAATAAAATCCTAAAAGGAATTAAAATTCGTTTTTCAACAAGAAAGAAAATCCTGTTCTAATCATGAAAGGGGGAAATTCCTATTCTCAATGAGAAAATAGATGCTTTCCTATTACAACTAGAGACCCTGATTACAATTATGCCTTATCTGTTGAAAATCACTAAATTAAACAGGCAGAACGGATTTCTATTTTTTTCTGTATCTTCACAAGGAATAACCGTTACACTGGTGAACAAATGAAATATTAAGAAGCATTAAACACAAATATCAACTATAATACTTTCTTCCATATACGAATTGAATTATAGAAAATCTTGAGCAGTTAAAAATAACACTCAGTTTATAAATACTCAAATATGTAGTGCTGAACATAGACATATCCGTAGGTACAGAATTCCATTCTTTCCCTGGTTGTAAACCGTAGTCATTTATGTTCAAATACCATTTCTATTTAAAAACACAATCTGGTTAAACCAATCACATACGCATATTTGACTGGGCCCACTTGTACTGTAAAAATCTCAACCATCATTCTCATAAAAGCCAATTCTATTTTAAAAAAAAAAAAAAAAAAGACCTTTGTGAGCAGTCAACTTCCTTGTTCAGTTCACTCATTTGAACATGGATTTCAGCTGCTTTGCTTGAAAGGAAGAATTGTAGAATATTTCTGTTCTGAAATTCTATTAGGTGAGATTCTAATGTGTAAGCCCTAACTGAAAACAGGTCAGACTTCTCATCTAGCACTATCACATTAATGTGCAACATCACTCAGTTCTTGCCAAATAACAACTCCAGTCCTTTCTTTAAACCTCTCCCAAATTTTTTGGACAAAGGAATATCAAGGAACTGCATAATCATTTAAGCACATTACTAAACTTAAAGAAATTATTTTCTTATATCACAAACTATAAGTACTTCTATAAGGCATTACTAGTTGAAAATTTTTTTCTACTTGACCAACTGTCCAAGCAAGATCATCCTGCAGTACAAGCTGCAAGAGTACAACATTGCAACTAAAAGGGAGCATCTTAAACAGCATATGTACATCTGCACGAAATAAACTAAATACTGAACGCCATCCAAAATTAGTTGTGTGGCAATGGATCTTACTTGGTAATTGTCCCATCAACATCAGAAATTACAACATGTGTATCCCACTTCCACAAATAAATATGAGCTTCAACCTGCTCCGAAAATGTGTGACTCAGCAACAAAAAGAGCACGTGAATTCTGTCTATGTAAACTAAAGCACAAACATAAATCAAGGAACAAAAGTTGGACCTTCTGGGCTCCAAGAAAGCTTGTGGAGAATATGAAATTAACTACATTCTGTCCCTCGTTGAGATTCAGAGATGCTATTTGATCTGTAGTAGGAAGATTAGTTCTTATAAGTTGCTTACGCGGAGACTCACGGGCACCACAGGGCGTGGATGTTTGTTCTACAGGTTGGCTTGTTGATACGGATTCAGAATCAACAAAGATCTCCTCATTTGATGAATTACTACCAGAATGCTCAAGTGTCTTATCCTTCCTAAATGTTAGTGGCCAGAGGCTCCATCTACGTCCAGAAGCTGTTGAAGTCAAACCTGAGTTGTCCTCCTTTGTTTCTGGTGTGCCTTCTTCCAAAGGAATTGCATTCCCTGGCTGAACAGGTGAATTCAAACCATAAGCTGTCATTCTTAGAATGATATGTGCAGCTTTATCCCAGGGCAAATAATCTCCTTTTATTCTAACAATTAAGTTTTCGTTACTAACAATTGATGCCGCAGAAGATTTGAAGTCTTCAGCTGATATGCGGTTTGTATCAAAGGCTTCCGCTGCTGCATCCGACCCCATGCCAGCATAAAGCAAGTTTCCACATAGAGATATTTCATATCCTGCTGAAACGTAAATTAATGTGACTAGAGAAAGTGAAGAACGATATTCACAAGGACTATAACGAGTTTCGATCTTATTACCATAGACTGATATTTTACTTAGTTTCGATCTTATTACCATAGACTGATATTTTACTTACTTGTCTCCTCCATATCTGTACTGATGTCTTCATTTGGCACTCTAGTATCAAGATCAACGTTTTTGGTTTTACTGCATTCATCCATAAAAGTTATTGCTTGCTTGACACTTTGCATTCCGTTGGCTGCTACATCTGTACCAATCTGCTTCTCTGAATTGGGAGCAGCCATGCTATCAGAATCCATGTGATCCATATCAAATGCATCTTCTGCATGGTCTGCAACTTCAACCTGTGACTGCTGCAAAGATACATTACTGGTATATTTAGAATCTGAGGGAGATAATCCATTACCACCTAATTTTTGAAGATTTATCTCTTCATCCATAAAAGTCATCCCCTGCTTGACACTTTGCATTCCGTCGGCTGCTACATCTGTACCAATCTGCTTCTCTGAATCAAGATCATTAATGGGAGCAGCCGTGTTATCAGAATCCATGTGATCCATATCAAATGCATCTTTTGCACGGTCAGCAACATCAACCTGTGACTGCTGCAAAGAGACATTGCTGGTATATTTACAATCTGAGGGAGATAATCCATTACCACCTGATTTTTGAAGATTCGTCTCTTCACCCATAAAAGCCATCCCTTGCTTGACACTCTGCATTCCGTCGGCTGATCCATCTGTACCAATCTGCTTATCTGAATCAAGATCATTAATGGAAGCAGCCGTGCTATCAGAATCCATGTGATCCATATCAAATGCATCTTTTGCATGGTCTGCAATTTCAACCTGTGACTGCTGCAAAGAGACATTGCTGGTAGAATCTGAGGGAGATAATCCATTACCACTTGAGTTTTGAAGATTCACCTGTTCATACATAAAAGCCATCCCTTGCTTAACACTTTGCATTCCGTCGGCTGCTGCATCTGTACCAATCTGCTTCTCCGAATCAAGAACATTAATGGGAGCAGCCATGCTATATGAATCCATGTGATCCATATCAAATGCATCATTTGCATGGTCTGCAACTTCAACCTGTAACTGTTGCAAAGAGACATTGCTGGTATATTTAAAATCTGAGGGAGATAATCCATTACCACTTGATTTTTGAAGATTCACCTCTTCACTTTCAGCATCTTCCGTAGGATTTTGAGGAGAATATTCATGTGAATGTTCACCATTATCACTTTTTGATATTTGAAGATTCAACTTTTCACTTTTATCATGTCCAATAGGATTTTGAGGAGAATGCTCCTGTGAATCTTCTGCAGCCTTTGAGATCTTCAATGAAGATGACGTATTTTGCTGATCGGCATTTATAGACTTGACTGCTAACTTTGAGAGGTCCAAACAGCTTTTGAATTCCCCATCCCTCTTAAAACTACTTGACGTCTTTTCCAAACTACAGTCCGGGCAAAAATCTCTGTCTCCGTTAGCTGCGTCTCTGAGTTTCTCGCATATGATGGAGATTCTCTGCATTTACCTCACCAGGTTCAGGCTCATATTTGAAACCAAGACTGCACTTTTTTATATTGCATTCACTTCCAGAAGTAACTTTATATATGGATGCGTCCTGGTCACAAAAACAACCATCATTCCCTCCAGATTCACCTTTGTTATATTCTGTCCCTTCGTCTACAGCGATGTGAAACGGAGGTGTGTTTGGTTGCACAATTTCGGTGTCACTCTCAGATGATGAAATGGGTGCAGTCATTATGTGGCCATCTATACTTACCAAAACCACCTCTGAATCCATATTCTCTGTTTCTATCACATGCTCCATGCTATCCAGATTATCATATCTACTAGAACCATATTCTGATAATTCATTTGAACCCTCCTGAGATGACTGCTCATCTTGAAACTCATAGAATGTTCGGTCAATATCAGATCCTGTCCTTTCTAACCTGTCCATACCCAGAGTAACACGTTCATCTCGCACCTCTACCTCACCATTATCCAAATCAGCAGCCTCTTCTCTATGGAGACTATCATCAGTTAAAGTGCTTACACTGATACTCTGATCTGGAACATTACTCTCTGTTAGGGTGCCTTCAAGAGTTCTTCCGATCTCTGAATCCTTCAAATCCTCATTTCTTTCACCCTTGTCAGAATTATCTTCGCGAACAAAATATGCCTCGCCAGCATTATCAAGATGCATATGAAAATCGGCTTCCACTCCATTAACTTCTATCCGGACAACCTTCTCCGCCCCTTTAAGAAAACCCTGAAATTTACCAAACCTCACATACCAAGGTGTGCTCCTAAAGATTCCATCTTGCTGCTTAACAACAATTATGTCAACTGCCCCACCAAATGGATGAAAAAAGCTGCTAACTTTACCCACAACGTTCATTTGGCCTATTTACAAATATTTGCCGCAACACATTTATCCCACGAACTAGTCTAGAGATGCTATTCCAGAATCAAATCAATGATCATCAACCAGATAATCTTGAAAAGTCAGCTCAAAATATTTCAGCAAACCATACCCCACCGTACCCAGAAAGAAGAATCGAATTTGAGATATCTGCATGCAACATATAAAAACTGAATGCACAATCATGCAAATCATTGACTGGATAACTTCAGATATCATTACCGATTAACTAGAATCACTAAAGGAAAAATTGCATCATGGAATCAAAAAAAATAAAAAAATACAAAATACAAAAATACAAAAGCCCATATGAAGATTGACGCAATGCGAAGAAACTATAATAAAAGATTCTTAAAAGATGAAAGAACATAAATGAGGAAGATGAATAAAAACTTACGTATTGAAGAATTAAAAAAACTCCCAAATAGTCAAGGTGGTTCACCAATTGATGGATGAATTAAAATGTATCCGCAGCTCACGAAACCCAATACATAATTATCTACTCTAGTATTCTATCCAATTCCAACATTACATTACAGACATATCAAGCGAAGATTCCAAGAATATTTGCTACTAAAATGTGTTTTATTATTATTTCACATCTCTATGAAGTAGGTGTCTGATAGGAGGATATTCATTTTGTCGATCGTTCAATTGAATTTTCTTCTACGGTGGGGTTGCGGTTCCGTTCGTACAAAAACTAAAGTAAAGATTTTTTTTGGCTCCGAAATTTCGACTTTGGGAGGGTTGAATCAATTTTGGATAACATTCAAACAGACCAGAGTCAGAAATTCCTAATTTCTCCAGCAATAAATAGTAATGGAAGAGATCTCGCTTTGGTAGTTGATATATTTTGGACACATGTTTTTGGTGCTAAACACTAGTGAACCATAGAGCAAAAATGTTCACCCCCGCCCCTCATGTTTTTGGACACATGTATTTGGTGCCAAACACTAGTAAATTATAGAGCAAAAATGTTCACCCACCCGGGACTAAACCATAGAGTGAGGAAAAATATGTATTTTTCTCTACAACACAATTCCCCACCCAAAAAAAAAAAAAAAGCAAAAAAGAAAGAAAGAGCAATTTAACGATAAAAAATAAAACAATAGTGAGGAGTACCTTGCAAAAACTTTCCACGAACAAAGATAGATGTTATGTGAATTTAAAATAATGCATGGTCTAGTTTTTAACAAAAGTTTCAAGAAGTTTTTAAAAATTTTCCCAATATAATGGTGTTAAAATGGATGTTGTGGCTTGATCTCAACTAACATGAGCTAGGCGAGTCTTCAATTAGCTCATCCCTACACAATTAGTTGTAGTTAATCTAATGCAAAAAATATGTAAACAAAACAACTTGCTCATGGTTTAAATTTTGTACGAGCCATATTTAAGATGCTACAGTGTACATACAGTCATCTTAGTTCATAGATTAAGAAAGATGGGGCATACAAAATCTAATTATATTCTACACACTTCAATTCGAACTTCGTTATTTTATATATTGTAAACATGTTTTAACACCTACAATCACCAACCGCTCGTCTTGATATTTTGAGCATCCAACAAATTATAAACTTTTTCAAGTTAACAAGCTTTGGTCTTCTATCTAGTTATGACAAATTATCATCTACAATCAAGTCCAACAAATCTGAGAAAAGATTTTCTGGGACAACTAATACGGATTAAAAAAAGATGATAATAATATGACATTAGAAATCTTATTTTACTTACACGCAAGCATAATAACACACATATAAGTTACAAGTACCTCTACACTTGTAGGCAAGATAGAATTTCTACACATGACATTAGTCGTACAGATTGAACACAAGATAATAATATGTGAATTCTCACGTCTTAAGATTTATTATTATATATAGTTATCTATGTATTGAATTTGTATAACTAGTGATAAAACTAATGACTTATAAAACATGCCACCTAATTTTTAGAAGAAAACTATGGAACCCATAGGGGTAGGCGACAATAAAACTTAAATGGTCTCATATCAAACATTTATGATTATGAGGTGTCATTTTCTAAAGGATAGAAACAATTTCAGCAAACAATTTTCACGTGCCAAACAAGAAACGGTCAAATTTTCATACTACAACGTGCAATTTTTTAATCATTGTTTATCAATTTCAACTCCCACGCCTACTCCTTTTTAATGTTTTTCCAGCTAAAGGACTACAAGAAAGTTGGTCGGAGGAAAATGTAGTGGTTTTATAAGTAATGTTCGCCCATTCATTATAGGCGGGTTATACCGTCTACTTTTACTATATCACACATACATAGTTAATACATATGACGGTTATGTGTGTGTCATGTCCGGTCAAATCACCGTCACGTTAGAAATAGGCAGTGTAACATCACCCACAGTAGGGAGGGTGAACAAAATTAGTGGTTTTATGGCTCAATGTAGTGGTTTTACGGCTCAAATTCATGTGGTGTGAAAATGAGAACGGTCATAACTGTACCTCTTAAAAGTATTACTATCTTAGTCTCAAAAAAATATTCTTTTATTTTTTTTTGTCCGTCTTAAATTATATTCTCATTTTCTTATTTAACCTTTTAGTTTTTTAGAATACTTATATTTATTATGCATAGCAATCAATAATAAAGAAAATCTAGAATGAATATTAAATAAACCAAATGGTATATTAAGAAATATATTCTTAAATTGTACATTTCCAACAACATTAATTAAATTTTTTTATCTATGTGAAAAATGAAAATGGAATTTTTTTGTGGCATGACGTGAGTAGAAATTTACTGGAAAAAAATAAAACCATTTCAATCAAAGTATGCAATTATTAAACTATTAAAAATTAAATCTCACGTTGAAAGATTATAAATAAAATAAATAATCAACCGTAAGTGTTTGAACTATTTATTATTATTATTGTTACTAGTTATATACCCAGTGTGTTACATGAAATCTAATAATTAACAAAAAATACGTGATAATTTGAAAAACTAAATAGCCACAATTTTATTGCATACTACTCACACATATACACGTGTTATTAATAATTACAATTTTATTGCATACAATTCTTTCACTTATCACGAAATTAATTAAATTGTCACTTATAAAATAATATTCATAACTAACGAGAATTAATGAAGAATTTTTTAACATAAATTTAATTTCATGTTGAATGTGAAAACCTAGAAATCATGTAAACGAGAACATACAAAATTTATATAACTTTAAAATTAACATAAATTCATATCTTTGCTTAATAAGCATCAATACAAGAAGTTTAAGAACACATTTAGAGTGTAGGTGTTATTCATTTATCAGAATAAATTTTTTACCACATTCATTTTCTACCCCATATTTTTGGAAAAATTATTTTTCGTATATCCTCATATAATGTCATAAATTCTCCAAAGAAATCACTATTCACTAAATCCATTCTAAAAATTCTAAAATATACATCCTCTTATTACAAAAGACTAAGGGAAACAATATTATAACAAAGGATAAATTCTATATGATTTACTCCTAACCACTTTATACTATAAAAATAATTAAAAGAATTTTTTATTTTTATTCTAGATCATCATCAAATATAATTACTATTGTATTTATTTAACTTAAATTTTTACTAATATATAGTTTCCCACAAAAAATAATAAATTAAGCAATGCAGTAAACATATAGTTGTAAGTTTTATGGCATGTGAATTATCATAATGAATTGAATTAAAGTAAAAATTTTGAAACTGATTTAATTTAATTTACTTCTTTTATTATTATTATTATTATATCATTAATCTCACAGTAGATACTTAATCGAGATGATAAAGAAGTTTTAATAACTCAAGACTTGAAATTTATCAGTTAATTATTAGAATTTTAAAGAAATACAAAATCTTTGAAGATAACTTAAAAACTAATAAAATAGACACATCAAACACTAATGGGTAACAAATAGTATAAGATTGCAAATTAATTTAGAACTTAATTAGGAATGCGTTTGTGTATATATATGTATGAAAAAAATATAAAATTGGATATCAACTTGTAATCTACAAACTTATATATGATATTATGAAAATGTGTATAAGATTGAGATCATATAAAATAAAAACATATATAAATGGGAAAATAGATATACATGTTATAAACTAGAAAAAGGAATAGAAAAATAGAGAGAAAAGTTAGAAAGAAAACTCTTGAATAGTATGTCATTATGAGAACTAGAGCAATCTATTTATAGGTACAAGTCTAGAGTTTCAAGCCTACAAGAGTCATTCACTAAATACAGTAATTAATTAGAACACTCACCCTTAAATGACTATTATATACAATAATTGTATCATCAAAAACCTTATTTGGGAGAAACCCAGTACAAAAAATCTACCAAACTAAGGAAAAGAATACAATTAATACTGATAAACTTTAGAGAGTCTAAGTGCTGCCTTACTAAAACCTCGTCAGAAAAACCCAGTGAGACAAAAACTGATCAAAGAAAAAAGAGTACAGCTGCTCTCACTGGTTCCAGCCAGTAATGATTCTCGTGTTTAGCTTTCCATATCTCTCCACTATCTTCAATACTTTCAAATATATTTTGCTTCAGTCAGTTTCAACTCTTCAAGAGTTTTATATTGAGGGTCATGATCATATATGTCACATACATTTACTACACAAAGAATATGCTTCATTAAAACCTTATAAGGAAAAAAACATGTGGGAAAAAATCCAAGTGAAGGAAAAATAGTACATTATTCTTTTGATATGTCATCAATATTGTCTCGTTAAAAACCTTGCAAGGAAAACCCATTGGAACAAAACTTAGTTAAGGAAAAAAGAGTATAATACGTATCTCCCTCATATTAACTAGCAATACATACAAGAACTTTAAGTTCTTTATATGCTTCATTTAAGTATATCAAATCTAATGATATATTTTCATACATTGCCAATCAAATGAAATTTCTGGTTTCAATAACATCCACCACATATTTATTGATCTTTTAGCATAACTATATATTGTCATGTGATTGACATTGTAACAGTCTGAAGGATTGTCTTTTTATCTTGGTCAATATTCAATGCCAATAATTTTAATGAAATTGATTCATTATCCACGCTATTTACTGAGCTCATGAGCATGTGTAGTAGTCGACTATTATTTCTTGTTGATTCCATCTAATGTCATTATAGACATAACTTATTGAGATTTCTTTATTCCAATAACTTCAGGTACCTAAGCCTCTTTAGATACTTTTTAATTAGTTATGTCTAATGAAATAAAATGGTCTACATAGTGGGTATATCGGCCCACATAGTCCATGAATTTTTTTAAGAAAATTGGAGACTCAGTATTAACCTTTATAGTGGAAGGTTTGATGACTAATTTGCCTTACTTATAAGCAGCGCATAGGAAACCATTTGATAAAAGAATCTTCTAGTTCTTTACATTGTTCCCATGTAAATTATCCTACTCATCATAATTGCTCATATATACCCAAACCTATAATGCCAATGTATAAAGTTCTTTGGGTCAAGTAACTTTAGGCTTGTGACATAATTTGTCTCAATTGTTTTTATGAATGTATAATACATTCCAGATATGAGTGGGCATTTTTTACCCAAAAACTGACCTGACCACCGTCAACCGACCGAACCGAACCGAAACTGCCGGTTTTTCACCTTTTGGCAGACCGGTTCAGCTAGTTTTTTTTGCCCCAAAAAACCGGTTCGGTTGGAGACCGGTTTTAGAACAAAAACAGGTAAAAATCGAACCCAAACTGAATATCACAAAACCGACCCAAACTGAATATCACAAAACCGACCGTGGAGCCGAACATCATCAATATACAATTTAGTATTATTTATCAAAATAATACAAGCCCTTTTGGAGCTTTTGATGATGTTCGATGCACTTGATATTGTCTTAACATTGTTTTCAACTAACGTTAATTCTATAAAGCGCCTTATCTTGAAGAATGATATATATAATTGCATTGACAACTAGGGTACTAATACTCCCTTTTAGGCCAGTAAAGTCGTCAAAAACCTCAAAATGAGTCATAATAACTGGACCATTATAACCAAGGAAATTAGTTTCCACTTGCCATTATCCTTTGATATACTTGTAGTAGAGATCCAAGGAATATTTTACCATACGACATGTACGCGTTTAATGCCCTTGTATGCCATATCTAAAGAATATTCTGTACATCAAAAGAATATTCTTTATACTCTTTTTTAGATGAGCTATCATTATTGGATGCTCTATACATCTTACTAATAGGGCTTTATTCATGAGTTTTTCCACGTCTTCACCCACGATTCACAATGAGACGCTGCATTTGCTTCAGACAATGCAATAAAACCAGTGGGGCGTAACTCATGATGTTTCATGTATTTACTCATGATATGTTGGTTAAAGGATCCTTAAATTGTAAGATTGTGCCGATTTTTTGGAATAAAAATACAAATCAAAATAACTATCTTTAAGCTTCAAAGATTTGGCATAAATGCCTAATGGCCTTAACGCTGTAACTTTGTCTTGAGTATTCAAATGGTTTCTAACCATTGTTTTTGGCATAAACATCAGCAATATGTGGGTTTGGTGTTCAATTAAACACCACCACCCCCACCCCCACCAAAAAAAAAAAAAAAAAGACAAAACAAAAAACAAAAATTCTATATATAAGAAAAGGAGCTAAAACTCGAGCTATTTCTATAAAGCATCCTTAAATAAGAAAGAAAAAATGAGAAGTGTACCATCCGTCTAAAGTTTCAACTCAAAATTTGAATATAGAAAAGAAGCTAAAACTCCAGCTAAGAGTAATGCTATTTATCATCACTAGTGCTTGACATCATATCAATGTGACATTAAATGATAAGTTGAATTAAGTGGATCATTTATTTATTCATTTAATTCCACTTATCATTTAATATCACATTGAATGTCACATAGACTGGTGTCAAGCACTACTGGTACTATATAACATTATTCCTCCAGCAAATATTGTGCTTTTGGAGTGAAACGAGATCATCGTGATCCCTAGCAAATTGGAGAACATTTTTTATTAATGCGTCATCAACTAATGCAAATAGATTTCGGGAATGGGAATGTGTGTCTTGAGCCTATATTTGATTTAAAGTCATGCTTATTCATGGAGCACCGTTGCGGGCGCACGTGTAAACTCTTATACCATTAGGCTATATAGATATTGAGAAAGGTGCTTTTTTTTTTTTTAAATAAACAAAAGGGAGAGATAGGCTAGGAGAGGGTAAATATAATTCGAATTTGAAATATGAGTTTCTAATTATTATGACACTTATTTGAAACACGGCAAAATTGATATTTTTTTTTTAGGGAACATGGCAAAGTGACGGTAATATAGAGTAATGGTGAGTTACGTAACTAATTTGCGTTTTATATAGGGTTAATTTCACAAATTGTACCCAACCCTTAAGTTAAAAATCGATTTCTTCCCCAACTTTTTTTTAAGCAACACTTTTGTCCCCCACTCAAACCAAGAAATCAAACGGCTGCTAGAAACGGCAGCCTTGTTGTCGTTTTTGACAGCCAAAATGGGTGGTGAATCCCCCTCAATTTCCTTACAGTTCTAGTAGGAAATTTTGGGGGGGGTCCGTTTCTAACAGCAAAAACATTGCAAGAAATAGCGGCAGGTAAAAACACTGTCAAAAATGGCAGTAATTTTTGACAATGTTTTTTGAGGAGGTGAATCCCCCACATTTCTTGTCATTTCTGGCAGGAAATGGGGGGATTCACCCATCCCAACTCCTCACATTTTGGCCGCTTGAGGGGTATGTTTGGGTGGAGTGAGTGGTTTTCCCTTTTTTTTTTAAATTTTTTAATTATTTTTAAATATTTTATTTTTAAAATTAAAAATATAAAGGGTATAACCGTCTAAATATAGTGAATGATGATAAAAAGGACGATTTGTGTGCATTTATTCAAAGGTTAATGATAAAACCGATTATTAATTTAAAGATTGTAGACGTTTTGTGATGTGAAATTAACCTTTTTACATAAACGGATAAGGGCCCGAGCTGGCGCATGGGCTGGCGCCCAAATGTTAAAAATCCAGAATTGACTTACAAAATACCCAAAAGAAAGAACAAAAGGCAATAACACTAATGTACAAATGCTTCCTTAAAAATATTTTTATAAAATCATGCCAAGTCCACATTCTTTTTTCACTGGAATCATAGTATAATAATAGGTGATCGCATGTCAAAACACATGTGATCTAATAGTATCCTAGTTGACTTCTCAAACTCTTGGTAAAAAATTTCAATCACATATCACCTATGAACAAGGGTGTTAACCACTCTCCGCTGGGGCAACCACCATTGTCGGAAAAACTCATTTTTTTTATCTTTGAAAAATTGGGGAAAAAATTTTAGTGTTTTGATTAGGGTTATTAAGTTTTGACTATCCCTTCCACCATCATCTAATCAAGTCCCTACCTTTGAACTATTTTTTCTTGACTCTGGTGGTAGACTAGTATCTAGATCTTTCCAAACTCTCACCGCCACATATGAAGATCTTTCTAAACTTTCACTACTATTTTATCTTTGCCTCCATGAATAGAAGGTAAAATTTGGTACCTCGAAATGCTAAAAACTCCACCAATTCGTAAATCATTAAAGGATATTTTAACTTCTAAGCGACGATCGAACTTTGCCTTTTGAAAATGGTTACTATAACATGCTCAGGCGATGCTTCATCCTAGCTATATGTAATTTTGTTCACTTGCTCACTGTGAGGGGGGTTACACTGCCCATTTCTAACGTAGTGATGACATCGCCTAAAGTGGCATATATACAGAGCCGCTATATATGTCGGCTATGTGTATGGCACGTCAGAAGTGTGCGGTGTAACCCTACCCACAGTGGGAGGGTGAACATTACTCTAACTATATGCCATGCACGCCCTTGATTGTGTTAACAACTAAGGCCCCAAATTATCATTTTGCTGAAATTCAGTCCCCCCATCTAAACTGCTAAGTTCTAAATGGGTCCCTTAAATTCTTGAACTGCAAATTAGTCACGAAGTTTAACTATCTACAAGTTGGTCTATGAACTATCTCAAAGTTCAAATGCATCCTTGATGTTTCAACATGATCTATTTTGGTCCCTAAGACATTCATAATGTGCAGATTCATCGTTAAAACTTCAAACTATTCATACCACACAAGTTGTTATATATTTTACGAACTCATTGTTTTAATACTTAAATACTTGCGTCGTGCATTAGTGATTCTTTCATTTTCAATAATCTGTATAACAGTCCCTCCCTTATTCTTTTTATGGTCCTGTAAGTCCGTAACTCATGTTGCTCGAGTTTGACTCTAAGGCTCAGGAAATGTATATATAAGTTAGATCCAACAAGCCGCTACCTAAGTCTTAGCCCAACTACCTTAAACCTAATCATATGCTTAGTTGAAACGGTATATTTGATCTGACACGTGCACATCATGTTCTATTTTTACCTAAATGTTTACGCAAATTTTTACACACTGGACACTAAAAATAATTTAGCACCATATAGTAATCATACATATAGTGCTGGATCGGGACTACACTAGACACTTGAAAAGTTCTCATTTTTCTACCTATCGCATCACTTTTTCATCAATAGACATCACATAACCAAATATACCCATGTAAAGTTTTAAGTACAAAATTGATGCTCAAATAGAATTATTGATTCAGCACCACTAGTGCTCGACGCCATATTAATATGACATTTATAAATAATAGGTTGAATTAAGTGGGTCATTCATTCATGCGTTTAATGACACTTATTATTTAATGTTACATTAATTACCACTTAAATTGATGCTAAACACCCTGACACGCTACTACATAGTATTATTCATAGATAAATAGCTAATGTCATTTAAAGAAAATTTATTTAATTCTGGTTTAGTTATTAATTGGTTGAACAGCTTATACCTATTCACTAACCCAACGTTTACAGTCAAATACAATTGTACAATTGGATTCTCAAATCCTTAATAATTAATGATTATGTCCTTTTCCTTCAATTGCGCTAATAATTGCTTGGCTTACCTTTTTACCACTCTTCTAGCCGTTCCTTCTGCTAAATTCATTCACACACTTGCATTAATATAAGGAATAAATCTATTTGTACTATTAATAAGTTTACAGATGAGTTTACAAAAATTACAGAAATGATCAGTCGTCTACTATCATATATTAGTATGACGCCCAGCCACATTTTTATTGAGCCGATTATAGATAGCAGATCATTCATGTACCATATGTTAGATGTATATTAATAAAATACCAGTATCACGAGTTGGTATTAAGAAGGTATTCAAGTGTAGTTACCATTCAATTTGACCAATTTTCACAAAATAATCTTTTGTGTGAATTATCTCCTTGGTTATTTTTGTTTTAGTACTGTTGCCAACTAATTTGCTATCAATTATTGTGATAATTTATAATAGTAACGTTCACCTTGAGACAGTACTCTCATATAGAGATTAAAACCACGTATCAAGCTGTATGGATGTAAGATAACAACTAATATGCGTGTTAATTAAATACTCACGATCTCCGTTAATTGAAGAAATCCTAAAAAGAGTTGAAAATTCTCTAGCAAATTGAAGAAAAGGTGAAAATGTAACAAAATATAAAGGGAAAAAAATGACAGGTTTCACTCTCATTAATTATCAAACATCATGATTCATGATCCACAACATCTACAGTAGCAGTGCAAGAAAGCAACCTCCAGAAAATTGCACAAAGTGCAGAACATGACAATTCCTTCACCCTCTTCACCACCCGGCGCCGCCGACGCCACCGCCTCCTCCTCTGGTGGCGGACGTTTCTCTTATTTCCACTTCCAGCCACCTTCTCATTGACCCTTCCAAAACATTTCTTGGTCCTCTCTGGCACGGTTTCTTTCCTCGAAAACGTGTAGCTCCTCAGGTACATTTGCCGGCACGAGATACTATCCACCACCGTGGAGCGAAATCGTGATCCACCGTGCATGTTGGCCGCGGAGGCGGCAGCCCCGACTGACTTCACAAACTTGGCATCGGATTCCGGCCACTTGTAGAGGTTGACATAGGTGGCTCTCACGGGGATTCTTGTGTCGTTGACACCGTTTGATATGCAAATGTTGCTCATATTTTGAGATGATGATTTGTTGTTGAAGTGAGTGCTTGAGTTTTGGCTAGTGGTACAGAAGTCTGTGAAATGTGAATGTATTGGGGTGCTTGATATTTTTATCAAGGTGGTGCTGGGAAATATCATTAATAATTAATTAATACTCCCTTGTGTCCGGTACAGATAGTTGACTTTTATTTTTTATATAGAAGATTAAACGACAATAAGTTTTCAGCACTTATGCGATCAGTTGTTCTAAGGAATTTGAACAGACTTAAAAAATAGAGTTGATCAATCTTTTTAGAAATTTTGTTTATGTGACTACACTTGGTGACTATAGATATGTATGACATGTGGATATATATGCAGTCATGTGATGCGCATACATACAATCACATCACCTTACAGTTGTCATAACAGTATATATCTATATAGATGCTAGAAAATTTTTTAGATTAGAAAGTTGTAATTATCATTGTTGAAAAGAAATTTAAAAGTAAAATTTTCCTAATACACATTCATTTATTTATTAGTCCATTTTAGCTAATATTTCTTACTTACTAATAACTATACACAATAAATATGGGTACATACGAAAACTAAAAAGCAATCACATGTCACAAGGAAAATGAATAACAATATGTGATTGGCTGCAATCCTATCCTCCCACCATTTTGGATGCACACATGGTGGCATATTATTGGAGAAATCACGTGAGATTGTCTAACAGTGGGGTCAATCCATATATAGGTTATCCAACAATCTCACGCTACATATACATCTGGCGTGATAATCCCGTTAGATGTATGGTGAGAGATCATTTGGTGAAGACGAAATAACCAAATATACTATTTTTGTAGAACCGAAATATCATAGCTTTATCATAGCTTTGATTTGAATTAATTGTCTTTATGATCACCGAAGAATGAAGATATGAAATACTATTATATTAATTTTCTCATGTTACCAGCCAGCCATGTTTTTAATTGTGATATATTAATTAATGGTCCACCCATTCCATAAAGACATATAAATTCATTTATATTTTTCACACATTGTATGGTTTTTTATTTTTCTAAAATGTTATTTTCATTTTTTTACAATGTTCATTTCTTTTTCATTTTTCTTAAGTGTTCATAATGTTCTTTTTCTTTTTAAGTGGGAAGTGTTCATAATGTTTTGGATTAAAAATGAATCAACATTAGACGTATGATACTTTTACAGTACTAGAGAGATGATGTGGTATAATATTAAAGACTAATGTGATTTGTGAAGTTGATGATGATATATATTGATATTAATTATACCACATCACAGTCTAATATTATTATGGCACTATACGTTTGGTGTTATATCATTTCTGCTACAATGAAAATGATGTAGCATTATACGGTATCATATGACCATGCTGTGTACACCAAAGCACGCCACATGTTTGTAGTTTCTCATATGACATGTTGTGATGCACATAGCAGTATGACAATATATGATGTCATATATCTGACGTTAGATCATGACTAATCCAGAGTGATGCGCATATATGCATTCACGTGAGATGGAGAGTGCCAATATAATTTAATATTGATGCTGTCTACATAATAATACCTTATCAATTGAGGGTAGGGGTGTTTGATCCTCGTTATGAGTTGCGGACAATAGAAATTTAGTGTGTGTGAGCAGGTGAAGAATATTATTCTTGGTAAAGAAACATGCAAAAACCTCGACTATGTCTATGGCGCAGCATCACTTAATCAGGAACAGATATAAGTGGATAAGTGATAATAAACATTCAAGAGAGTGATGAAATATACCAGATGCCTAAAATGTGAATCTAACAATGCCTAAATATAATAATAGTTGTCAAATGGGTAAAGTTATTTATTTTTACAGCAAATCAAATGGGTAATGTTATTGTTGTTGTTGTTATTATTATTATGACTAAAAAGTAAAATAGAATCAAACACCTATGTTGTAGTAGAAGCCTCATTTTTTTTTTTTTTTACTTTCCTTTTCTTTCTTTCTTTCTTTTTTTTTTTTTGGAGGGGGGTTAGGGTGTGGGCTGGGGTAGAAGATTCTCCAATACTTGTAGAAAATAAGCAAAAAAAAAAAAAAAATACTCATATCTGAAATTAAAGCACAATCAGCACTTATGATGGAGATATTTTAGCAAAGAATTTAAACATATACCAGTTGTACTAATATATGAACGTGAGCATCAGTTTTGTTTCCCTAAAAGCCTGTATAATATTATGGGCTAGAAGGGGAACAACAAGCAAACAAAAAAGCGAGACTTGATTTGTTTCAACACTGAAGAAGAGATAAAAGGTTTTAAAAGAATTGGGAAGACGGGTTTTCATCCTGCATGCAACCTTATAAAGGTTCGATTTTCTTTTTCTACAATCATTTTGTAATAATGCACAGAGAAAAAAAATATTATGTGTCTAATGAGGTCAACCCATGTGACCAAAGGCTAGCCTATAACTAACAATAATGCTAGTTATGGCCATATAAATTAGTGGAAGAGCAAGTTTTAGCTAATATATGAAAGTTACCGGTGTTAGATGCATGCCTTCGATCTTTTGCACAAAGTGTTGGGATACTGTCAAAAATAAATCATTTGAAGATTTGGAAACTTTGGAGGCAAGTTTTCTTGATCAATAAGACGATAGAAGACCTGGGGTCCAAGTTTGATAAGTTCTTGGTTTGCAAAGGTGCTTGATTACCAAGACTATTACTCCTATAAATTAACGTCTTTTGTTTTCTCTGTGCAACATGTAGTGTAAAAGTGAGTTAAGGGAAAAATTGGTCAACCTAACATCTTGAGAGTTTTTTTTGTAATTTTTTGTGTTTCGTTAAAAATTAAGTGTAATAAAACTCAGGGTTATTTTTCTAATAATGCTTGGGTTGGATCAGAAAGTCTTGTGAAAAAAATTAGTAACCTAGCATCTTGAGATTTCTTGTATTTTTTATTGGTTGGACAAAGTGTAGAAATTGGTACTTGGGGGAATTTGGTGAGTGAAAATTTTATATAGTTGTAGTAACTTTAATCATATATTTGGAAAGTTTTAACCATACGTTAAATTTGTGTTCATCGATTATTTTTCTTGTGTCAATTAAATTCTTTGAACAATGATTGCATACATGTGAAGTTGGGAAATTGACTTTAATTCTCAATACAAACAATGGTCATTTTGAGACTGCAAATGCCAAAAATATTTATAAGTATGTACGTTTTGCATTGCATAAAACCTATCAAAGTTAAAAATGTTTAATTTGGGAATCAGCGTTTGAAAATTTATGCAAGAGTGGACAACTTTTTCTTGACGGTATTGGTTTCGGACATTTTTGCAAAATTTCCATTCTTCATAAAGCTCTTCAACAGTAATATTTACCGCTACTGCTGGGAAAACTTGCTTAGCTTGATCACTTGGCCTTAATTTTATTAAAACTGACAAAAAGCAGCGCCACGCTCGAGTTAAGTAAACCTATATATAACGTGCATTGCTTGACTATCCTCTAACACGTATTGTATTTTGATGGATGAATATTTCAAAAGGCCCATTATGTGTTTCTTTTGTTCTAAGAATCAGTCTATTTGTGTAGTGTTAGGGTTTTATTTTCTTATTTATTTAAGTCGTTGTTCACAATATAGGAAGGGGGAGATTTGATTATGAAATAATTATAACATTGAGATGTTTCTCAATTATTATATTTCAATTATTCGGTATTCTTAAAAATCAGCAAATAGTTAAAGATCATTACAATTCGGATATTTAATACAGAATCAATGAATTGTATTTGAACTATACCATTTGTCCACGCTTCCGCCTGTGTCGGGCTTCATCCTACCTCACGCTAACACATGGCGTATATATTCATGATAGATGCTAGCTATCAGATCTACCATTAAGGATAAACTTGACTTGACCTATAATTGGATTTCCTCCTTTTTTTTTTTTTTTTTTTTGGTTGCCCCTCAGTAAAATGATTTTCCCTATAAAATAGACTTGTTGTGTTTAAATAACATACAAAACTTCAACAATAATTGAAACGAAATGGATTCAGTTGTTCATTCAACATAATAAATTAAATAAAAAATAAAAATAACAACAGGGCAACAAATTGGTATTCTTAACCAACACCAAACCAAAAGCAATTCCAAATCCAAGTCATGGCTCTAAAATAACTGACTTGAGAATAATAAATCCAAAAATATGTTCGACATGAATGTTTTAAAATGCTACCATATGCTAAATGAAAGTAATGCATAATCTGTCTGAAATGGTTAGTAGACTCGTATTATAAGGCAATCCCATTGATACTCAAGTTCAAATGCTTCTTGTAGGCAAAAAATGCTAACATCATATAAAATGTTAATTTAGTGAGTGGATAGTTCATAAATAAATAAAACTTTTTTTTTAATATTACAAGGAAATTGGGTGGGAGGAGGATCGAACCATTGATCAAGGGTATGGGATGCCAAGTGAATGCTATCAAATCACATGAGTCTGGATAATAAATATGTTTTTCATCAGTTTAAGCATATTTTAACCTGGATGCTAGAAATCATCATTTAGTTTTTACACGTACAAATAAGTATATATTTGAACAAATTGATCTCAAAGAATTATGACCAAATTTTATTAGGAAAAGATTGAGAAATTATGCAATAGTAGATACTTGAATAATAATGCTATAATTAAACTGAATTCTAGAAGTTAACAGCTTCTTTTCAGCTGGAAAAACAAAAAATGTGTTAAAATCTGGAAATGATTTTCGGTTTGATCCAACAGCTTCTAAATTAGTACACAGCAAACTATTGTGAATGTTTTTCACAATCGCTTCTACAAATTAAATATAACAGTTTCCTCTACATACTCACAAATCATAAGTCTCGACTCAATACACGATATTAGTTAAAATAACATCAAAATTTTCTCTCATATGTAGTTTTAATTAACTTGAGAAAAACGTCTTACAAATTCCAGCAAACAAAATTGCAGCCACTCAAGCCCTTAGTTAAATCCAAATCTATCAAAAATATAACCTTCTCAAACAATCTTGTTACCAATTTTGAATCGTTCTAAGAATGTTGTTTCTTCTTTTTAGGCATTAATTTTATGTCAAAATTTCATGCTCAACTTAAGTACCACATGCATTTGGGAATGGCTGGCACATGGCTTGGCTCACAAGTATTTCATTTCTTGTTGCACACTTGATTACATTCTTCATTATATTAGCTAGATATACCTAATTACGATACCTAATTTCTATCCTTTGAATAATAATGGGGTCTTCCAGTTTAGCCATTTTAAGCACTTTTTCTCATGCATTAATCATTTACTTAATATACGTCAACAATACTCGTCCATATTTGTTATGTCAAATTTGGTAAAAGTCAATACCCAGATATGAAAGAAATACTAGTTGAACTTCCTTCCTCTTTGACTACAATACATGTTTATCATATATTCATTCAGTTTATAACAAAAACCTAATTACTTCGTAGCATAAAATGCCTTTTATTGGACTCCTTTTCCATATATACAAGACTTGGTCTTAGGGATAATGACGTGACATAATATAAAAACAAAAGGGACTTGATGTTTTGATGTTAAAATTAATTAATTTCTTGTGGCCGGGTAACTGGTTGAGCTAAGTAAACCCACCTCTTTCGCTCAAAAGAAAATATACCCACTCTATTTTTGTCACTTTTGGGAACTAATAAGACTTTCATTAAGATTTAAGGTCGCTAAGATAATATATATAACTATATATAATTAACTATTCTTTAGTTTGTTTACTTCTGTTTAGCTGCGTTGTACCACTAAGGCCAATGACAACGGAATATCTTATATATGTTTCGGTAAGAAAACCTAATGGTTCTTTAATACATGTCTTTATTGTATAATAATCAAAATTTTATCGGTTCACGCAATATATAAGAAGCTAATAAAATCTAGTAAAACCCTAAATTGAGATAAAATATGATTAAGGTGGGGCAGTAGATAAACACCCTTACCTACTTATTAGAAAGATAGTTAATTAATTTAATTATATTAGATAAAGTTTAATAAAGAAAAGAATTGGTGAGTAATGTTGACATTCCATCAACTGTATATATAGATGACTTTTGAAATTTGGATTTCGTGAACCAGTGAAGTCGTGTGGAATAGAGATTAGGAAACTTTGGCCACCATATTATTAGCTTGAGATGTACATTCATTAATATATATTTCTATAATTAACTATAATAATAATAATCAAATTAAGTCAAATAGTTCAAATTCTAGTAATATATATTCTTTACAATTTTATGGTGTAGCACTTCAACTAGTGTGTGTATATATATATATATATATATATATTTGGACAACATGAACAAGTGCATGCAATGAGAAAATAGCTAATTTCAGGGTTGAAAGTGAAACGTACAACGCTGTGTTGCAAGAAATCGAATCCACTTGGTCGTCCGACAACACATCATCTATAATCCCAGTAATTTTAAAATGAGTTTATGGCGATACCAATTGTATTAATCATATGCAGATTTAGAGTATTTATATACATATACAGCTCGATATTAAAATCTCTTAATGTCAATGTCAATGTTGAATGTTAAGATGATCAGAGACATATATAGATACAAAAAAATATGTGAGTCCAATATAATATGTTTCAATTTTTTTAAATCACTCCTCTCTGTTTCCTCACTTTTTTTTTTTTTACTTTCTCTTTGTCGTTTCAAGTGACATGTTTATTTTTTACTTCTATCTTCCCATTGTCAAATATTATTTTATCATTATTTTTAAATTTTTCTCTATCTTCCCCTCCTCTTTTCCACTTTTCCCACCCTTCCCGCCCCTTTTTTCCCTCCTTTTTCACTCAAGTAAAATAATAATACTTCACGATCTCTTTTTTCTCTCTATATCTCTTATCATCAATAGATATATACACACACACATGAGTCCCTTTTTAAAACCTCTTAATAATAAAACCTCTCATCTTACGTGACATGTATGAGTGCGCGTTACGTGTATTTAAAATACACATGGTGTTAATGAAATACTAGCGTGCATCTATATACGTCATACGATGTGAAAAGTTTTGTTACAAAACCTTTGAGAGGTTTTTGAAAATTTTCCCCGTATATATTAATTAGTATTGGAGATGCTCTCACCTCGTCAAATATAGACAAGATTATATGATATATTGTGGGCACGATAGCCAAGAATCATTCAAGATGCTTAGATGATCTAATTAGCAGCTTTGGGCAATCATATATAGTTGAGATGCACATTAAGTATTAGTACATATGTCTATTGACTATTCAAATTAAGCCGAATAGTTGCGATGTATGTATGTATATTCTTCACAATTTTTTTCATCATGGTCGGGACACTTTAACCCTTGACTAAGGGTGTGGGAAACCACTAGATTAATGCCATTAGTCTATAACCCCTTTTTTCTTGGTTATGTTGCAAGAAATTGAATCCACTGGTCAACATGTCATGGCATATAAAAAAATGAGTTTATAGGCATATTAGTTGTAAGTATAAAAAAATATAAGTTTTGTAAGTAAAAAATTTCAGCACATACTGACGTTTCTTATCAGTAATCTAAGTCTGAATTTGTTCGATCAGACGTGAACCATCTGAACTCTCAACATCTTCTAGGCCATCACTCTGTCTCTTTTTGGTTCTAATATCTCAAACTTTTGATGACAAGTAAATAAGATTTTTTAACTTTTCCAAGTTATAATCAAGCAATTAATTTTTTGTTTTGTCGCACACGTACGTACCAAAGCCAAAAACATGGTCTAAGGTACTAGAACATGACGTTGGCCCGTTGATATCCTTTTAGATTTGGACAAATTAATACAAAGAAGCAGTGCAACTCCTCACCTACTAACCACTCCCCTATTATATTGTCAAACCTCGTCTTTACAAGAAAACTATTCCATCACAAGAAAACTATTCCATCCCACAGAATACGTACGTACATATACACGCATTATTTCGTCCTTGAAGCAACCAAGTTCATTGGTTTTTAGTTTTATTATAAAACATGAATTGAAGTATTGAACTACACAAAAATCTTATACTCAATTTCAAACCCATAAATTCTTCTCAAAAATTAACCTTTCTAATTCATGCCTGGTGGAGGTGAAGGTGACAACTCTTCCATGGCTAGTGACCTTCCATTTTTGGGACCTAGACAAGCCATGGAACTTCAAGAATTCAGCCGAAAGCCAAAGCGTAATGTGTCGAGAACTCTTGGTGAGCTTTTACAACGCGTTGGGGACTCGACCGGTACTGATAACAACCCCCCATCACACCAAGTCTATGAGGTTGATCATGATCCTGTTTATCAGCTTGGCTCTATGCCTTTTGTGCTTTCCTTTCATAATCTTACCTACAGCGTGAAAGTTCGTCGAAAAATGGTTCCTTCCTTTTTGAGAAGGACGCAAGACGGCCATGAATCTCCCATGAATACTATGGAGGATAAGTCAAGAGTCAAAGTATTGCTGAATAACATATCTGGAGAAGCTCGAGAAGGCGAAATCATGGCCGTTCTCGGGGCTAGTGGATCGGGGAAATCCACATTGATCGACGCCTTGGCAGATCGTATATCGAGAGAGAGTCTTAAGGGGATAGTCACTCTAAATGGTGAAATCTTGGAGTCTAAGCTTCTTAAAGTTATATCAACTTATGTCATGCAAGATGATCTCTTGTTCCCCATGTTGACTGTGGAAGAAACACTCATGTTCTCGGCCGAATTCCGGCTTCCGAGCACCATGTCCAAGTCTCGGAAGAAAGCTCGAGTTCAAGCACTCATCGATCAATTAGGCCTACGAACCGCAGCCAATACGGTGATCGGAGATGAAGGCCATAGAGGAGTTTCCGGTGGCGAAAGGCGTCGTGTTTCGATCGGGACTGACATAATTCACGACCCTATATTGCTATTTCTTGATGAACCAACATCAGGACTTGATTCAACAAGTGCATACATGGTGGTGAAAGTCTTGCAAAGAATTGCACAAAGTGGAAGTATAGTGATCATGTCAATTCATCAGCCTAGTTATAGAATTCTCAGCCTATTGGACCGTTTGATCATCCTGTCCCGGGGACAAACGGTGTTTAGCGGCTCGCCGACAAGTCTTCCGGCCTTCTTCGCTGAGTATGGCCATCCGATTCCGCCAAATGAGGACCGGACCGAATTTACTCTTGATTACATCAGGGAGCTGGAAGGAACCCCTAGTGGAACCAAAAGTCTGGTGGATTTCAATAAGTCTTGGCAAATGAAGAACCCTAGAACCCGCCACACAAATGGACCAAGACTATCTCTCAAAGATGCCATAAGTGCAAGCATTTCAATGGGGAAACTGGTTTCTGGCTCAACAAATGTTGATTCAAATCTCTCATCATCAGTCCCAACATTTGCAAATCCCTTTTGGATTGAGGTTTTTGTAATAGCCAAAAGATCCATCACAAATTCCAAAAGGGCTCCTGAGCTTTTCGGAGTTCGATTCGGGGCTGTTTTGGTGACTGGAATTATCCTAGCCACAATCTTTTGGAGACTTGACAATACCCCGAAAGGAGTTCAAGAAAGATTAGGGTTCTTTGCATTTGCCATGTCCACAACTTTTTACACTTGTGCTGAAGCAATTCCTGTCTTTCTCCTCCAACGTTATATCTTCATGAGAGAAACAGCCTACAACGCTTACCGTCGTTCGTCTTATGTTGTTTCTCATGCCTTAATCTCAATCCCTTCTCTATTAGTCCTTTCCCTTGCATTTGCTGCAATCACCTATTGGTCCGTTGGACTAGCCGGTGGCACTTCGGGCTTCCTCTTCTTTCTCACCTTCATTTTCGCATCCTTTTGGGCTGGAAGCTCCTTCGTCACATTCCTCTCTGGGGTCATCTTCAATGTGATGATCGCTTATACAGTCGTCGTCGCCATTTTAGCCTATTTTGTTCTCTTCAGTGGCTTCTTCATAACTCGAGATCGAATCCCCCCATATTGGATTTGGTTCCACTATCTTTCTCTAGTTAAGTACCCCTTCCAAGGAGTATTGCAGAACGAATTTGACGATCCTTCCAAATGTTTCGTTCGAGGTATTCAGGTGTTCGACAGTTCACCGTTACGGGCCGTGCCTGATGAACTCAAGCTCAAGTTACTGAAATCAATGAGCAAAACTTTGGGAATGAACATTACAAGGACAACATGCTTGACAACAGGATCAGATATTCTGAAACAATCAGGAGTTACTGATATAGATAAATGGAGTTGTTTGTGGATTACTGTTGCTCTGGGATTTTTCTTCCGGGTCTTATTCTATTTTGCATTGTTGATTGGAAGCAAAAACAAAAGGAAGTAATTAAGTAAAAATTAGGGATAAATTCTATTTTGTTATTGAACTTTTCATATTCAATTTTTTCAAAGTTTCATTGAATCAGCTTTACTTATTTTGAAATTCAGCTGTCTGGTTTGAAGAGAGATTTGGTTACCAAATATATATACCATTGCCAAGATTCTGCCGTAGAAAATGAAAATTACTTTTCAGTATGTTCTATGCGGTGGATCTTGTTTTTGCCGCTTTTGATTAACTATAAAAAGAATTGGTCATTGCTTGATTTTTTTTTTAAAAAAAAAAAGAAGGTTGGTCATTAATTGTTGCTGGAAAAGCCTGAATTGGACTACATTCCCTAAGAGCATCTCTAACGCATAGTCAATGTCGAATGTCATGGTTCAAAGTTCAATATGAGAGAGATACACACAAAAAAAATTGATGGGTCTCATATGTTTCCTATTTTCTTTTTCTTTTAATCACTTTAATCTCATTTACCCCACTTTTTCTTTACTTTTTGTTCATTGTGTGATATACAATGTCATATATCTACATTCTTCTTCACCATGTCAATCATTATTTTATTATTATTTTTGAATTTGTCTCTATCTCTCTCATCTTTTTTGAATTTCCTTCTATTTTTCTTCACTTTTCTCTCTCTTCCCACTCAATTTCTCTCTCTTTTCTCTCTATCTCTCTCATGTTGAATTTTGAGCCATGACATTCGACCTTAACTAGGCATTGGAGATGCTCTAAGGGGTTAACTTTTTTCAAATGGAATCTCAATTCCTACTAACAATGGTACGCGCCAAACTTAGCCGTGTGAATGCAAAAAAGATATTCGAGTTGTAGTTCAATGAAAGAGGTACACTTAAATTAGGAAAAATTCATGGATGGGTCTTAAGGTCCTGTATCCACATACTGATTTCTATTTAGTCAAATCGAGCTCCGTCTATGAAACCTGACTGTCAATAGAAAACGATCACATCACATGTTATATGGCTATTTTGTATTGACAGTCGAGCTCTATATATAAAGCGGAATGTGACTCGATAGACGCACATGTATCCACATAGTGCGATGGCCCAAGATACATTGAAAGATTTGAGTCTTGATAGAGCCCATTTTATGATGAAAAAGGAATTGCAACCAAAGAAAATACATTGTGAACATAAATAAATACCCAAAAAGAGAAGACCATGATCATGCGACCCTTCAATCTTAATCCCACTGTAGCCCATAAATGATTTAAATGTTTTAAAAACTCATTAAATTTTACACATCTTCAATTAACTTCTGAACTTTAAATTGTTGTCGAGTCCCTGCCGAACTTTACATAATATGTTCGATTACTCATGAAATTATAATTTAATGTTGTTGATCTCTCATTGAACGTTACAAATATTTGATTTGTTATTCACTCTCAATAATTCCTTTAAATTTTCAAATAGGAATTAATAATCTAGCTTTATTTAAATTGCTAACTGACGGATAAGATTTAAATTTTTTTTATTGGAAAAATATCTAAGACTGAAATGGCTCCCTGTTTCGCTGATTTTTATATAAGTTTTCTCTTAATTTAATATCTTATGTCGTCTTTTCTTTATTTTCTCTTTAGTTATTTTACTAGGGGTGTATTTGATTGCCGTAATTTACCATGTAAAAAGCTAGTTTTCCATCTAAATTCCTATTTGTGCTGTTTTATTGGCTTTTTTCAGTGGTAAATATTTTTTCACTTTTGGAATTTCATATTTCTTAAAATATTGGATTATTTTTTAACTTACAAAATATAAAAAAAAATAGAAAACACGCACGTAAATTGAGTATTTCTCATTTTCTTCTTCTTTTTTCTTTTTTGAGATTTTATATATCATGACATTTCTTGTTAATATTAACGAATATAAGATCTTATAATCATTTCAAATTTTCTAATCTATATATTAATTAAACGAAAGGAACTGTGGTACCTTTGTACCACAGTTTTTCCTCCCAAAATCTATTAGTAGGGTCTTTTTAGACATTTTACTTCATATTGTAGTAACATGGGTGGTATTCTGAATTTTTCAATTTTTCAAAAAAAAATTTATTCATTTTTACTTTATCCATTCATCATTTTGAAATATAAGATTCATTATTAAATTTAATAACTATATCACCATTTAATTGTTTAAATTATAGATAAATTTGATTATCTAATTGTTTAACACATCTTCAAATTTGTGATTTATAACTAATAGAAATTAAACATTTATATATCGTTATTTTAAGTTAATTGAAAATTATAATTGTAATTTTTTCTTAATTTTTCTTGATATAAATGAATATTAATAATTACGATTATTTTATATATGACTGTTTTTGTAAGTATTATTAATTTATATAATTTTCATGCTATCTTACTTCATTAGTTTCAAATAAGAAATATTTTCACAGTACACATAACCGCCCAAATAACAATTATTTCGTACGATGTCATTTATCTAAATTAGTGTTACAAATGATATTTATTTGTATTAACGATAACAATCGGATTAAAATTTATGTAAACTATAGTTATCTTAAGATGACAAAAAAATTTATATTATTGTTTAGTTGATGTTAAAAATTAATTATTTCTTCTTGAGTAATGTATCCACCAGGCCGCAATAATCAGCAAAGGTCGAAGGTCAACGGAGGTCAACATGTATGAGGTCTTGGAAATAGGCTTCAAGCGCGTTAACTAACCCAATGGCCTAACGACCTAATGACTTGAGAACCTAGATACCTGATTAAGTGACCAGGAGGCGGACATCTTCTCCAGCGCTCCTACGGTCCAGGGTGTCTGGGCGCCCCGGCAGCGACCTGACGTAGCGTCGCGACCTAGTGGGGCAGAGGCATGGGAACCCACGTGGAAAATCTTATCACTTACGACTGATGGGACGTCAGTATTAAATGCAAAACGATGGTCACCTGCTCCGTGCATGGCTTAAGCAACCATTACTCAAAATATAAAGGATTAATCCCAGCTGATTTGACATTTATGTTATCTCTGTGGGTTCAGCATTAAATACATGTAATCATTATCCCCATGCAAATAAGTAAATATACACTATAAATAGAGACATGTAGAAGTGAGAAAGGGTTGGACACTTAAACCTCACTCTTTTTGTCTTTACACATTTATTGTCTTCCATTTATTTCAAAGGTTACAAACATTCCTTGCCTAAATTTGCATTTATTGCTCATCCCGATTTGAATACAAGTTCCCTATGCCTGACATTTTTGGGGTCCTAAGCTAATTTTTTATTAGGGGCCCTCTAATCATACATAATACTAAAATTATATATAACAAATATTATGTATATAAATTTAACTAAAACCATTAAAAAACTTATATGTAATGAACATTAAATATTTATTTATTTTTTAAGCTAAAACTGCAAAGTCATAGTAGAAATTTCAAATTTCTTTGTTCTTTTACCATTGAAGGAAAGGAAATTAATTTAAAAGAATGAGGGTTTTCTTTAAATTGAATTATTAAATGAATGTCGTAAGTAGATGCGCAAAGAAATTAGGATTTGGGCCTTATACTAAACCCTTTTTTTTAAAAAGAAAATTTAAATGGACGTTAGCTTCATCTTTCGGGGGCCCTAAGCGACCGCCTAAAAGGCCAAGCCTCAGGCACGCTACTGGTTCCCCGTGAATAAAAATCTAGTTTGTCAAGTCTGAAGCTAAATTTGGCATCAATAAATTAGCGTCTTCTGTGGGAAACTTATCGAAAGCTGTGTAAAGCAAACTTCCTGGGAAGTCTAACCTCCGGTAAAAGGAAATGAGTGGAAGACGTTCTGAGAGTTAAAAGACAAGAACCAGTGATGTCAGACTGCCCCCGGGTTTAGAAAAACTGAGCCTCTGCCAGTGCCGGCCCCTCACGACTGGCAGCTGCAATAGAGATCGAAACGCATCGATGACAGGTGGAAGCCCTCGCCGAAGAAGTCTGGCATCTACAACAACATAACCCACCCGCTTCTCAACAGCACATAATAGGATCCGCCTCTCGTGGCAACTCTTCTTGGCGTACTGAAAACGTCACAAGGTCTCCAGCGAGAGCTAACCCTCAAAGAGAACATGTCAGAAGAAGGCTACGTTTCACTCTGACCCAAAACTTTGGTCAACCAGCCCCCAACGCGAAAGCTGCACTACCTCCTGCAAGGATTACAGCTGGGAGTAGCGTGTTTGCCAGGCTAGGACCCCGCCCTCAACAAGGGCCCAGACGTCCAAGGTCGCCAGAACCCATGTGACCAAGCGAACGAAGACAAAGGAGAAGAAGTCTTACGCCAACGAATCCTAACAGTCATGCTTCCAACTCCCATCCAGAGACACTGCCAGGTCAATGACCAGCCCCTCAGCAGATCTACGAGTTGAAGAAGCGATTAAGCGACCTCAGTAGAAACAGCCAAAACGGGAAAGCAGTAGACGACCTGTGGGGAAGGCCATCCCATTTCGACCCGTTCATCTGTGAAGCCGTCATGCCGTCCAAAATGAAGCTTCCTCAAATAGGGACATATTGCAGAGAGTCAGACTCAATTGCGTACCTCCACTGATACGTGTCCTAGATGGAGCTGCAGAATGCCATGGGGGCCATCATGTGTAAAGCCTTTGCACTTACTTTGGAAGGAAACACTCAGACTTGGTACGATAACGTGGCCCTAAAGCCCCTACATAGTTGGGAACAACTCTCCTCTGAGTTCGCGTCCCAATTCTTGGGGTCTAAAACCAGGGTCACCCCCAAGGAGATGTTGGGGATGATAAAGCAAAGGAAATCATAACTGCTCAAAGGCTATTTGGATCGCTTCAATAAACAAGTCATGACCATTGAAAAGGTGCCGGATGAATCACTTCTGATCGCGGCTAAGTCGGGCATCTATAAAGATACCGGCTTCTGGTGGGCCATGCACAAAGATCCCCAAGCACCTATAAGGAGCTTCTAAGGCCGGCTGAGAAGTACATCAACGCTGAGGAAGCCATTGAAGGAGCTTCACCGGCAGAGAAAACCCCAAAAGATGAAAGGAAGGACTACAAGGCAAAATGATCAGTGCCTTTTACTAAGCTCAATGCCTCGGTTGAATACATCTTCAACTTCTTGCAAAATGATCCAATTTTATCCAAGGCAAGGCCCTTGAGGAAGCTGCTAAAAGACGGCGACCAGTCCAGGTACTGTAAGTATCATTGAAGTATGGGTAACAACACGGATGAATGCAGGCATATCAAATAAGAGATCGAGAAGCTAATCGAACAGGGATACTTGAGCGAATACATGGCCAATCACCAAGGCAGGACTGACAAGCTCGTTCCCATGTGGACCTCAACGCCCAGCTCCCACGGAACCAATCTCCAACCGAAATCCGTACTTATTAGCGGAAACAACAGCATGGAGGGTTGCAAGAGACAGAGGCGAGGTCTCGTGAAAGAAGCCCAGAATTGTTACTACCTACTCACGGCACAACCCTCCGTCTCTCAAACCATCTCTTTCTCTTTCTATGATGAAGATGATTACGGCATATTACACCCTCACAGGGACGCTCTGGTCATCACTATGCCGGTCTCGGACGTTAAAATCCACAAGACCTTGGTGGATAACGGCAGCACCGTGAACATCATTTATTGGCGGATTTTCCAACAAATGAAAATAGACCTAAAGAGCTTAAGGCCATAAGGTACCAGACTCTAGGGTTTTACTGGAGACTATGTGGAAGCAAAGGGCCAGTTCACACTCCTTATTGAACTGGGGGACGAGCCCTGTAAAAAGAGAATAATGGCAGATTTCATTATAGTAGACGTGCCTTCAAACCAAAACACCATTCTGGGTCACCCAATTCTATACGAACTCAGGGCCGACCTTCATTTACCACTACGTCATGAAATTTCCAAACTGTTACGGAACGACTATAGTGCGTAGCGACCAGCGGGCATCAAGGGAATGCAAGGTCGATTACGCAGAAGAAACAACCACCTTGACAGAGGTTAGCACAATCACCTTAGAATCAACAGGCTAGAGAATCAGCCACTCTTGAACTCCACACCCAAGTATTAGCACGTGAGACATATGAGCAAGGCCAGACTAACTTTTTCGTCCAGCCCTTGAGGGGGAGCATTCCCCCTACCCGGTTGTCGAGGTCAACTCAAGAACAAAAAGCAGAAGGGTGAAAGTTAGTTATCAATTCTATATTTTGCACTTTTTCAAATCTTTTGTATAACGACTCTCATGTCATGGCTAAAAAAGGAATACGCTCATATGCGTCAGCCATAATTTTGTGACCTAACAGTTAATTCGACGAATATTTATTCTGATGTAACATCCCCCTCTCAACGCAATAGCAAGGTAGAATCCGCCGCTCTCAAGTATATAGTTCCGCACTTTAAGTTAGAACAAACTTTTAACTAGCGATCTCACACTTGACTATGACTAGAACAAGCGTTCAAGTCGAAGAATTCGCGCTCAACGACTAGAACAAGCTTTTAGTCTACGCTCAAGTAGAAGAATTCACGCTCAACGACTAGAATGAACTTTTAGTCTGCACTCAAGAATACAGGTCCGCGCTCTAAGTTAAAACAAGCTTCTAACTAGGGACCTCACCCTTGATCATGACTAAAACACGTTTTTAGTCTGAGCTATATAATTGGTTCCACGTCCTGGGCCCAAACAGCTACCGGCTGGGCGACGCAATGTTGAAGGGCAAACTTTTGGAGCTTATAGTTCAAGGGATCAACGCTTAGCCTGCCAGACAAACTTGAGGAAACCCCCAATCAATAGTTACAGCTGATGAGGGACCCGAAAAGAATTCTCGCAAAGCGTCTTTATACTTGGGACAAGATATATTTAAGTGGGCCTAAGCGGAGAAGAGTTCTCCACTAAGTAAGAACGATGTTACGGTATGTTGTCTTGACAAATGTACGAGCGAGCCCACACTTGAAGAAACAATTCCGATTATATTCATCAGAGAATACAAAAAGGAGAAAAGAAAAGTTGGGGTATAAGAGATTCCTAAGTTTGACCTTCAGAGGACGAGGCCAAATTCCCCTTAGCAGGAACGACAGACTCAACCCACGGTGGAATTAGCGTCTTCGGCGCGCTCTGTATCAGTGGCTTCACTCTCAAGACCTGGCAGCTCGGTGGGGGCAAGAGCTTCTAATATGATTTCGACCTACTCGTCATCATCATTAGAGCTCACATAGCCACACTCTTCCTTCAGCTTGGCGACCTACTCCTCGAGAAAGCTTAGATCGCACTCTGGACGCTCCCTCATAACCTCGCCGAAGATCTCCCTTGCCGTCTCATAATGAAGACCGGCTTTAACACTTTTGAACTCCTCAGAGGCCTTGTATTTAGCCACCGCTTCCTGGTACGCGCCGAGCTCACTCTTTCCTTTAGCCTCTCTCAAGACCTCCTCATGGTTCGATCTTTCTGTCACAAGCTGGGTCGTCAGATCCTCAAATTTTATCTTCTAAGCCTCAAGCTCAGTACGCAAATCGGCTGACTCCCCCTGGCCACGTGCGGCTCCTGCTTTTAAGAGCCAACTCTGCCTCCTGCTTTACCTTGTTGGCCTCGGACACTTGGCCGGAGAGTTTCTTGTTCTCCCTAAGAAAACACCCTGCCCGGGCTATGGCGTGTTCATCCAAAATAGCCGACCGAGTCCGCATCACCATGCTCGTTTACAGGAGCTCAACCATTGTCGAAGTGGCCGCAAAACCTTTTCACTTCCTGGACCAGCCTCGTGCCACACTACTCATAGCATCCGTAACAAGCCTGACATCCCCAGGACGCTGGCAGAAAATGGTTTCCTAGCCAAGTTGAACTTGAGCAGCGCCTCTGGTTTTTTGTCGATAAACCTCTCTATCTCAGCTCGTATAGCTTGGTCCGCTGGGAGATAAAGATCCTCACCCAAGATGTCGTTAGGCCCTTTAGTAGGTTGCTAATCGCAAGGAAAAACAGCAACAGCGGTAGAGACAGCAAGAAGGGGAGGCGGAGGACTGGCCAAGGGCTCTTGAATGGCGAACTGCCTTTTCCTGGGCCGTTCGGAGATAGGCACCTAGTCAACTGTCATGGGCCTCTTCCAAACGCCTTTGTCTTGTCTCATTTTCTTCTTCTCCTCCTATCTCCTCAAAGCGTCATTCAGCTGCTCAGCAGTCTTCATCTCCTCGGCTTTGCCGCACACATTTTTCCTCTTTTCCCACACTACTCTCTTCCTTTCGGCCTCTCGAATAGCCAGCTTTTGGCCATTAGAGAGGTATCTCTTCCCGGAAAAGAAACAAGTGTCAGGTCCCAAGGAAGTACTCAAAAGGCAGATCTTCCAAGTACAGAAGAACGGCTTATGATTGCTAGGATTCCTAGAATTGTGCTCAGACCTGAGAACAGATAGGCTGGTACTTATGAGGAAATCCTCGTCCGTCAGATCTGCGACGTGACGATGATGCTCCGGAATTTGGGCTACTATCACAGCTCACTCCCGAAACAGCGTAGAAAGTGCTCGACCTCGTTTGATACCTGACAAAGATGAAAATACAGTTAAAGTGTCAGTCTGTCAGCCCACTAAGGAAGCTATGTCGAAAACACGCTTACTAGGTTCCATGTAGCTCATGGTAATGGTCATGCCCTCGTCACTAGAACTTGGCAGACTCCTCTACTCACCCCCTACCCAGAACCAGCTCTCTTTTCAACTAGGGCTGGATTCAGACGCCCTTTTCACTAGGTTTTCCCAGAAGTTTAAGGCCCCAGCCTTAGACCGTGCAGCTAGGTTAAACCACTATTTCCCAGTGGGTGAGAGCCGTAGCACATAGTATGCGTTGAAATCTTCAGGACTCAGATATCTCCATCTTTTGTGCTATCACAAAGCGAGGATTCCGATTATTGTCCTCCAGCTCGCATGTGTAATTTGAAAGGGAGCAATCCTCCAAGATCTCAACAGCCCAGTAACAGGCCTCAGAAGTGGGACGCGGAAGACGGCCTCAAACATCCTAATGTTTGCTGCTACGCATTCCCGGGGGGCAATGAGCCCGCTCTGCCTCATAAGGGACCCAAAGCGCAACGCGATCAGGAACACGGTAATCATGCCTTACCACATGAAGGTCAATTTCCCTTATTTTGGAAGAAATGTGTTTGCACACTCACGGTCGGTCTTTATCACGAATCACCGCCACCGGAGGCCTCCCACTGGAACTCACCTCATCATCACCCTCGCCCTCGCCCCTATAATCTGTCCAGTCAAAACGAACCAACACCGAATCTAGCGTTTTCCCCGTCGTCTCCTCATCCGTAGGCCACTCCACGTCTACTGCCATGCCTTCGTCTGTATCACTCACTGGAAGAGACCCCTCTCTACCCTCCATTTAAGAAATCCCTTATAAATCAAGAAAAGAGTATCTTTTTTTTTTTAACCTTGGCACTAAGATTATCTCGGAAGCCTGGAGGAACACCGAGGGTATATCAGCAAATTGTAAAGAACCGTAAAGAGATTGATGACCAAAAACTCCTAGGAATTGGTTGCAAAGGAAAACAACGCAAAGGGGAAGAAGGAATGAACGGAAGGGGATAAATAGAGTCCTGTGAAAAGATGGAAGGGCAACGACAGCATAGGATATGGGGAACTTAAAAGGCAGCATTTAAGAATAATGACTATAGCCTTTAAAGACTACTGAACACGCCATTCCATTAAACGACTGACACGTGGCAAAGGGTGCCGCCTCAACCCCTTTTTGAAATTCAAGGAGTCACATTTCAGGCGGCAAAAGGGTTTCAAGAAAGTAGCCAGTTAACTTTTAAGGCCGCTAAACCTTAGGCTCAAGGAACATAGACTTTGAGGGGGCATTTTGTACCCACCAGGCCGTAAAAATCAGTGAGGGTCGAAGGTCAACAGAGGTCAACAGGTACAGGGTTTTGGAAACAGGCTTCAGGCACTTTAGCTTACCCAACGGCCTAACGACCTGAGAACCTAGAGAGCTGATTAAGCGACCAGGAGGCGAACATCTTCTCCAGCGCTCTTACGGTCCAGGGCGTCTGGGCCTCCCGGCAGCTACCGCGACGTAGTGCCGCGACCTAAAGGGACAGCAGGCTGAGTAGAGTATGGGAATCCACGTGGGAAATCTTATCACTTACAACTGATGAGATTCTAGCATTAAATGCAAAACAATGGTCGTCTGCTCCGTGTATAGCTTAAGCAACAATTAGTCAAAAGGTAAAGGATTAATCCCAGCCGATTTGACATTTATGTCATCTCTATGGGTCTAGCATTAAACACATTTAATCATTATCCTCATGCAAACAAGCAAATGTACACTATAAATAGAGACATGCATAAGTGAGAAATGGTTAGACACCCCGACCTCACTGTTCTCGTCTTTACACATTTGTAGTCTTCTATTTATTTCAAAGGTTATAAACATTCTTTGCTTAAATTTTCATTTATTGCTCATCCAGATTTGAATATAAGTTCCCCGCGAATAAAAATCTCATTTGTTGAGTTTGAAGCTAAATTTGGCATCAACAAGTATCATAACCTTATAAAATTTCACCAAACCCAAAATAACTTATAAAATTTCATATTGTTTATTTTTTTCCAAATAATTCGATATGTATTCTTCCCCTGCAACGCATGGGTCAGAATCAGTTATGGATTGTTATTGAAATTTATAGCTTTGTTTCATCTTCATATTCACACACAAATCACTCACTGGACTTCTTGCAATTTCTTTTTTAGTATGAGATTTTACTTATTAAGTAAATTATTGGGATAGTTGCTGGCCTCAAAATTATTCATTGAATCATGAGTGGTAAATCTTCTGATGAGACTATAACCGTCCGAAAGCCTCACTATATATACCATATCGTCATAACCATTCCGAAATGTTCTCATCATATGATCATTGTGTATGAAAAAAATCATACAGGACAAAAGCTTGACTTTAGTTATCTTTTCTTTATTCATTGTTGTTTGATTTTGTCTCAAATAAAAACATATATTCAACTCAAAATTAGAACTCGCATAGTTTTGACAAATAAAAAAATTTGGCAAATAAAAAAATACATGGAAAAATAACAATTTATATATAAAACTTGATAATTTCTAATAACAAAATTTGGTAAGAAAGATTGTTTTCATGGAAAATAATATCTATCAAACACTAAAAGATGGAAAATAATAACTATTTCTGGGTGAAAATTTAAGCCAATGAAACACGTGTAATTAATATTTCCTATGAAAATTAATTCTAAAGAATTCAATTACCGAAAATTCATTTTCTTTCCATATGCATTTTTCATGCTTCAAATCAAACAGAACCTGAATATTTTATTTCGTTAAAATATAACATTATAGTTTAAGTCGTTCAAATTCAATCTTTAAAGAAAAATCTTTTATAATATAAAACATGCTACATATATGAAATAAAATTGAATACTCCAATTCTAAATAATATGAATCAGTTTATATATATTTATATTTAATAGGTGACTTCATACATATATACTTGATTATATTCAAAAACTTAAATTAGGAACGCAAAATATCCATTAAAAGCTATTTGGATTTTGGAACCAAATTAAGTAAATAGGGGTGCTATTTATATAATAGTTTGCTTTTCTTTATCCTTTTTTTTCCTTTTGCAATATACTCGAGTCAGTATATCTTATTAATTTACTATTTTATTGAATAGACTTTTATAAGTTAAAGGTAATTTAGGTAATTTTTGCGGACTATCAATGATCTTGTCAATTGTTAAACATAATTAGTTTATTTTAAATAAGTGTATTTATCATCTTATTATAACCACTTATTTTGAAAACTTTTAGACTGATTTTATATCAAGTGCTTATTAACTTACTTATTTTATAATCATTTAACGATCTTTTATTCTCATTGTACAACTGTTATTTACATATTTCAGAATGTTCCAATATATTCACTCAAAAAATAAATAAAATAGTTTCACAAAAATACTTAATAATAAACATTTTAAAATTTATAAAATATCGATTATAATATAGTTAATAGGTAAGATAAAATATTTTATTTTCTAGAGTCACGTAATTAAATTTTATATTTAGTTTAATATAACAAATATTAAATCATGATAAAATAATAAAATACTATGGTTGACAAGTACCTATAATAATATGTTATTCAATCTTACATATTATTAATTATAATAATATGTTATTCAATCTTACATATTATTAATTATTACATATAATTTGTTTTAATATTGCTCGTACAAGCATACAATGTACGAGTGAAAATCTATTATGGCTAATAGAATTCTTATATGGGATCATCAAACATCCATTAATACAAAAATTAACCTTTCAATAAATGGAAATTTTTGGAAAACAATTTTTTATAGCTATTTTCGACTTTGCCATTACTGTAAATAAACTTGGTGCGTTACACTGCTTTTGGTCGTTAATATTTGGGCCGTTTCCGACGTCAATTTATTTGGGCTTCATTACCAACCTGGGCCCATGGAATATTGATCTAAAACCGTGTGATTCATGCGAAAGGATCCTGACCGTCAGTACATGTCGGTTCGTGGCATTAAAGTCTTCGAGATGGAGGTTTCTTTTATTCCGATGCTGGAAAATTAGGGTTGTATCAGTAGCATTTGGGAATTTTAATCAAGAGGTAATCTTTTAATGCTTCAGAATTTCTACAGATGTGTAACCAGACGTACAGGATATCTCGTTGATCTATATTATTTCTGTGTAGCAAACATATGGAAGTTTTTCCATGGATTTTTATTATATGCTCTGGTATTTTGTAACGAGTTTTGGGGCTAATTATTTCCTCAAAATTTGATTTTTATTTTTGGGGCTTTGAATTGTTAGAGTTTTGTTCTCGAAATATTCTTTACGAGCTCTTTGTGGTGACGAAATTAGGGTGATTGATTGGTCGGCGCTTCCTTCTCGCTATTCGGTCTTTATTAGTATGAATGTCTTCGTCTGTTCAGTTGGCGTGGAATTCGTGTAGTTTTAGATGTAAGAAAATTGGAATTCTTTCTGATTTCCTCCTTATTCTTTTATCGTTCCCTTTCCTTTTTTATTGTGGCCTTTGTTTATTAGAGGGTTGCAATTTTATGACACTAGAAAAATGGTAAATTTATTATTTTAAACCAACAAAAGTTCTGGCTTTGAAATCTGAGTGTGACGTTTGCTCAATTGGGCTAACTTTTGATTTCTTGATTGGCATCTAACTATAAATTGCAAAAATGCTGGTGGAAAAAGCATAATCTTAAATGTGGCTACTTTGTTGTTACTTCTTCCTGATGTGGGTAGTTATAACTTTACCATCAAATATTGATATTTACTTCATTTTTCTAAGAAGTTCATGTTTCCTTCCCTTCAAATTTGATGTTGCAGATAAAAACATGCCTCGTTATGAAGATCGATACGGCAGCACCACTCGCCTCTATGTTGGTCACTTGTCTTCGAGGACTCGTTCCCGTGATTTGGAGCATCTGTTCAGTAGATATGGGAGGTAATAAACTGGGTGCTTCGAGGTGGCAGTTCAATCATGTAGGCTGTTGCTGTGACTCAACTGCTTGTAATTTTCATTTTGAAAGCACTTGTGCCCATAGGCAGGCAATCATCTATGGGATTTTGACCTCTTGTTATGCTTTAATTTGTCCGTTATGACTGCTATAGCCTTTGATCAACTTGATGGGAAAATCTTGCCTGATTTTCGTATCAGTGTTATTTGCATTCTAATAAATTTTGCTCCTTAACCGAATATCTGTTGTAATAAAACTACATTGATGATCTGGCTGCATCTTGTTTTACTTAGAGAGTATCAATAATTTTTTTATCCTTCAAAATGATGGCTCTGGTTTAATGTAGAAAGTCTGTTCTCTGTCGTGCGGAACAAAGAAATAGAATAATAGATCTCAACAAATTCCACTCTCACTAGAGAAACAATTTATTAAACAATCACGGAACCCATATCCCCCGCCGTCATACCTAAATTTTCTTATTCAAAGTTGCAAATGTTATATATTTTTGATGATATCTTGTCTTTCATCCTATGTGTTGTGTACGTTGCATTGGTCAAGGTTTAAACATTCGAGGATATTTAGGTGAGGCTGTCATTTTACTTCTCGTCTTTAAGTAAAAATATTGTTGCTTTCCGAGCACAATTCTTGCTCAGGTATACTTGTAATCATATTATTTGTGAAGGAAAAATGTGTCCTGGGTGTGTTTAACTTGAATGAGATCGGAAGAGCGTCGTGTAGGCTTTGCCTAACCTGGTGGTCAATGGTGAGAGGGTGGACTTGGTGGAATTTCTTGCCGATTGTTAGGAGCCTTTGGCGAATGTTTCTATATTGTCTTTGCATTTTTTATTGGAATTTGCCACAATCAATGGTGTTTAGTTCGTCTTGAGGACCAAGTTTCATGCAAACCCAGTACGTAGTAAGTTATGATGGCCTTACTGTTTCTGGCAACCATTTCCGCAGAG